>JALMGF010000101.1:2095000-2360000 GCA_023333645.1 Sceloporus occidentalis
GAGATATTTCTTTTCTGTGTTCACTTTAAAGTGGTGAGTGCTGGACAAGGAGTAGGCCAGACTGGGCAGAACATGACATAGACCAACTAAACGCCACTCTCCCATCTAGATACTGGAGGCAGCAGCCCAAACCAGCATTTCACCCAGAAACCCTAATAAATCCCCGGCTTTTCCTGCAAAAGTAGTGCTTTAAAGCCAACTACCCGATTACCTCGAGCCCTGATACAATCCACACTTATTATTTCAAGAAAGAAAAACAGATTGTATACTAGAGGGTATCGTACAATCTGCAATCACTTTATGTTTTTGTATTAACATTCTCTGCTTCTCTCAGAGATAGAGAGACCACACTCATTAGGGACGGGGGGACCCCAGTTGCCCCTTCCAAAGGAAAAAAGGGGCCTAGCGAGTCCTCTTTGCCTCAGGCCAGTCCAGGCCCTAGACACAATAATTCTATTTCTTTAACCCCTAAAGTGGCACACAGTTTAACATTTTCGATAGACCCTTCAATAGGCAGAAGAGCCAATAGAGAGTTTTTCAGGATGGTCTCCAAATCTACTGCGGGTGAAACTTTTTTTTTGCTGTGATAAGTGCAGGTAAAAGAAACCATGTTGTATTTTAAAGCTATTCTAGGTAAAGAGAAACCCGTGTTCATATAACAAAAAAAACAGGAAATCTACACTGCTGGGGGAGCTCCGAGACGAATGGACATGTAAGATGTTACGTCTAATTTATGTTTTTGTGTTTTCAAACACGATACAGATTTTAACCACTCACACGAGACAGGAAACCATTGATGATTTTCTTCACCGCCTTTACAATGTCGCCATACGCACAAATAACATCACGCTGCGAGATTTCTACTTGTGAAACCTGGGGACACGCGTAAAATATTAGCATTATAGACCAAATGATCTTCCTGCAAATGAATGTGACACAGAGGCGGCATGCAGATGGTATCTAATGTGGCTCAGTAAATGTGCAATTTGACAGAGCCTCACAACCACAAACCGCAAAGCATACAGAATGCATCGTGACATATTAAAACTTACATCGCTGCCCCAAACTGTCTCATTATTTTGTAAGATATCAGTAGACTTGAACACAATGTCTAACCACAGAAAAGCACTTATACAGACAGCATGCAGTATCCCTAACAGACCCAGTTAAGGCACAGACTTAAGTTTACTTTGCTGAGTGCCTCTGAAAACGTGTAACAACTTATAATGGAATGTGAAGCTAACTTAAGAAAATGGAACATTTGTAAACCAACCTTTAAGGCACTGTATCTAAATTAAAAGAGAACATTCTTTGTAGTCTCTAAACCAAATAATCAAATGGAAGGGCGTTTTTTTTATTCTCTAGCATAAGATGGGTACCAGACCCTATTTAAAAAAAAAATGGATATCTGTCAAAATATTAACACTTTCTAACTCATTTTGAAGAATCCATTAAGGAATCTCTATTTTTGATAACCATATGATTCCAGCAATACAACAACATCAGTGCGTAACGGTGTCACCTACTGCATATTAAAGTACGTATTCCAATGATGTCATACTATAAAGGCAAATCAGATCAGAAACTAAAGGCATCTGCTTTATGAGATCTACATTGTATAGTAAATACATTTTATGGAATTTGGGATATTTGAAGTTGGCCAGCTGACCCAGCCTTTTTAACCTTAAACATGGACTTTTGGTCTAATTTCCATAGCAAGGGTGCCCTTGGACCCCCTGGCGGCAATGCCCCTGCAACCTCTTGTACCAATGGAGGCTTTGGATGAAGCTGGTTCCTTTTATTATAAACATCTGAAGAAAAGACATCTGAGATCCCTTAAGCGTATGTAATCTTTTTCTATATTGGTCCAATAAAATGTATCTAGTAAAGATTTGATTTAATAAAAGGGTAGATCCTTAATTTAGGGTTTAATTTATGGTTCAAATGCACAAATATCTTTGCAACAGATCAATGCACCTGAGGCATAAATATTGGGGATTCGGTCACATAGCCATATATTGCTTAGCCCACAACTATGTCAAAGTACCCCAATTTTGGCGAGTCCTGTCTAAAATAGGGGACTGCACTGCTTTTAACCCAGTGTCCGGATAAGTTTGCTATGTATTTAATCCATGTTCTGTGTATTTATGTTCAGCTGTGTTTGGTTATACCTATATCTATGCCATTACCACACCAACAGGCTTTATTATCCTCCCTCACCTGAAGCCTATGTCATTCACACCTGACTTAATGACCAGGCCTATATCTGGACACTCCCCTGTTTATTAGGTGCCTTTGCATTGAGGTTATAGGAACGGTTCGCTCTGGCCCTGTATCTGATCCTGAATTATTCCTACCTTCAGCCCTGTCCAGTGGGCTTCCTGCCATACATCCGTTTTCTTGCTAAGAGACTGTTTAACCTGTATTTGCTTGTCCTGCCATAATATACAATACATAGCATTACCTGGAATTTGGCCTGTGGTGTATTCCTTCGTGCCTGTCTGTCTTACCCTTTGGTTACCATGCATCCCTGTGTGCAGACAGAACCCCAGGTATCCCCTGCAATGAGTGTCCTACCCAACCTGATTACCCGGGTCCTGACACCCTGATCCCCTCTCTGGACACCATTAATGAGGCACCTGTGTGGCAGGTGGGGTGCTCAACCTTAAGGTTTGGTCAGAACCTGAAAATATACACAAAATATACAGTATATACAGAAAGGGGAGCTCACAACCTAAAAGGTCATTTGCGTTGTTGTGTGTACATGTTGAACATTTCAGCAGAACCCTGGCATCTGAACATGATTACTTTTTAGGGTATGCTTCCCTTTCTGTATTTCCGTGCACATTCGCACATTCTGACCAAGCTTTAGGGATAACCGCCCACCTGCCGCAATATCTAATATTTTTTAAATAGTCTCATACTAACAATGTTATTAAAAATGGATAGTCCCGTATATCTATATGAAAAGTGATATAATGATTTAAAGATATAAAGTATGTATAGCTTTACTGATGCAGACTATATACAAAATGATTTATGAAAAACTCTGCTTACTGTATATGTAGCAT
This sequence comes from Sceloporus occidentalis, assembly GCA_023333645.1. Taxonomy (NCBI): domain Eukaryota; kingdom Metazoa; phylum Chordata; class Lepidosauria; order Squamata; family Phrynosomatidae; genus Sceloporus; species Sceloporus occidentalis. The sequence goes on from JALMGF010000101.1 coordinate 2,098,072, forward strand.
TAATTAATTAACTCTTTAAATGCTAGAATTGAGAAATGCATCACAAGGGGTTATTCACCCAATTGGCACTCAAAGGGGTCTATTTACTAAAGGGAAAGTTTGCAGGAGAGATGAATATCGGCTTTTTCAGTTCACTGTTCACTATGAAAGGCCAACCTCAGTGAGCTTCTGCTGAAGGAAGAGCTTGGTATGCCCGATATAGTTTAGAGTTAAATGAGAAAAAGGGATTTGTTCAAAGTCATGCATTACCCCGGGGCAGCTCAGCCCTTCCTGCTGGAGAAACCTTCCAATGTGGGCCCTTCTTAATGAATAGTGAAGTGAGGACAACTGTCCTGTGAACTCTACCTTTTGTAAATAAACCCCCAAATTTTCAAATACTTTTGATTTTCTCACATACTAGCCCCAAACAACACCTACACATATAGTAAAGGGTTAGTGTTCTATGGAATTAGTCATTTAATATGTTTATACAATCCACGGCGGTATGTCTTAGAGCTGCACGTACAGTAAAGGGTTAGTGTTCAATGGAATGAGTCACTTAATACGTTTAGATGATCCATGGGAGTACATCTCAGAGCTGCTCTTTTAATTATACAAGGCATGTTATACATTTTTTAATGTTTATTTTTTAACAAAAACACATGGGTTTAATTTCGACCTCCTACACTCAATGAACATGATCCTGTCAAGTGTTTTACTCCCATGCACCTTTAGGGCCAGACTGCATGCAGACAGCATGGTTAACAGCTGCAAACATCAAAATAATATCTTTCGCAGTAGCGTACCTAGCGGGGGGCGGGGGGCGGGCGGTCCGCACCGGGTGCCGCTCATCAGGGGGGTGCCAACCTGCCGGAACCCGGCACCCCTCCAGAGATGGACAGTAATGTCCGCCGCTGGAGGAGAAGGCTCGCAAGGGAAAGACCTCCGATACCGCTCCCTCGCGATCCGCGCGGCAACTGCTGCTGTGCGCCGGGGTTTGTTGTCAGATCCCGGCGCACAACACTGAAGCCGCGCCCACCGCCGTCCGTGTCCTCTGAACCGGAAGAAGACAGAAGAAGAGGAGCGAAGAGGAAGAAAAGGAGCTGACTGCTGTAAGAAGTAAAGAGGAAAGGTAGGAAATCATTCAGTGAGAGTGGATTGGCATGTGTGTGGATTGGTATGTGTGGAATCTGTGGATTGGTATGTGTGGATTGGTATGTGTGGAATCTGTGGATTGGTATGTGTGGATTGGTAAATGTGGTATGTGTGGATTGGTAAATGTGGATTGGTATGTGTGGAATCTGTGGATTGGTATGTGTGGATTGGTATGTGTGGAATCTGTGGAATGGTAAGTGTGGATTGATAAATGTGTGAGAGTGATGCTGTACCATTTCCAATGTCTTTTTCATTATATAATTATGCTCTAAAGTACATCATAACTCCCATCACTCTATGCTGTTCCATACAGTGGCAGAACTGGGAGACAGAGGCCTTGCACCCCCACCGCAGGACTCCTGAAAGGTAAGTGAACTTCAAAGGGGGGAAAAGGTAGATAGTTAGGAGGGGGTAGATAGGGAGAAGGGAGTGAGAAGGGGTAGATAGGGCAGAAGGGGGTGAGAATGGGTAGATAGGGAGAAAGGAGGGTAGCAAGAATATTGAAATAGAGTCAGAATGAGAGAGCGAAAATGAATGGATTAATGTGTGGATGAATTGTGTGAATGAGTGAGAGAATTAATGAATTTGTGAGAATGTATCAATGAATATGTGTAAATAATTTGTGTGAAAGAATAAATTATTGTGTGAATGAAAGTGAATTAGTGAGTGACTGTAAAAGTGTTTGTGTTAATCATAGGTGTATAGTTGATTTGTCAAAAAGGCAAAGATGGTATAAGCACAGTGTTTATGGGACAAAAATGGCACAGGCAGGGTGTTTATGGGACAAAGATGGCATACTCTCGGCTGTTTGGGAACAATGCTGACTCATGCTGGGCTGTTTGGGGGCAAAGATGGCACGTCCTATGTGTGTGTAATTTGGGTGCTGGTCAGGTTCTATGTGGGCAATGTGGACGCTGTTTTTTTTTTGAGGGTTATTAAAGAAAGCACTATTATATGTTCAGTAAATGTTATTTAAACGTATTTATTTTACTTATAAGTTATTAATTTATTTTTTCAGATTTCTTGTTGTTTACAGTTGACATACAGTTTACAAATTGGTGCAATAAATATTCTTGCCAACATAATTTTGTAGATGTCTTTACATTTGGGGGGTGGGGGTGCCACTTACAGGATCCACCCCGGGTGCCAAATACTCTAGGTACGCCCCTGATATTTCGCAAACCCTTTTTTCTTAACAAACATACATGTTGATGTGGTTATACGTTGCTGTGTAAGGAAAATACTGAACAATATTGAGATCAATACAGTGCAAGAGAAATCTTAATGAAAATAATCAATGTTTTAAGTTGCATAAGAGTATGACATGATTAATAAGGTATCAATATTTTTTCACTAGTTCTTGAGCGGCAGAACTGTGTGTAGATTTTAAATTGTGAAATTATCATTTTCCTCTTGGCATCTACAACTTGGTTTCTATTGGTTATGGTTAGGACCTTAGTAACTTCTGGGGCAGAATGAACACCTGCAATTTCTTTGACATTTGCAACTAGTAGGAAATCTGTTTTTGGTGGAAAAAAGATTAAAGTAGCAACCCCAAAGCAAGTGGCATGGAATGAAAAGCTTAATCGTAGGGCTATTCTCTATATCAATGAATATGCAACTGTGACCTCACAAGGCTTCCCTTTCCTTGAGACACTTGAGTGGTTGGAAATGAATAATGCCTGATAGTTAAGGGACTAGTAGAGGGGTTAAGGGGTTAGTAGAGGGGTAAAATGGTCGTTTGGCAACATTGTGTTCACCCCTACTTTAAACACTAGGCATGCATTCATACGCAGTATTAATTGGCAAAGACACACTTCCTTCTGGAACACTATCAAAAATATTCTTTGCAGTTCGTGGGAATAATCAGATTTACAGATATGGCCAGTACAAATGACGGTAATTATTATACAATAAATTGAATGTAGGACAGCTCCAATACATACAGAGGAAATGGTAACTTGAAATGGTCCATGTTGTACTTTTACCCAGACTTTGCATTTCAAAACCGATGTTAAAGAAGGGAATGGTAGTAACTAATAAGAACAAGTGCCAATAGTCGAGCCATGGACACGGCACAGCCCTCCATAACGCTAATGAGCCAGTTGGGGAGATCAGTGATCTCCCTTTTAATCGGTCTGTTGAGTGATGGCCTAGCAGGAAGATTGGCTGCTAAACCATTAGTCCTGCCACTCTAGACCTAGGCCAGAATATGTCAATGGCCGGGGTGGCTGTTTTGGGGTTAGTACCATATTTGCTCGATTATAAGACGACCCCCCAAAATCAAAATATTAATTTAGGAAAAAACAAAAAGCCTGAATATAAGACTACCCTATAGGAAAAGTTTTACTAGTTAATATTAATTCATGTAAACAATTTTTTCATATTTAATAAAAGCTATGATTGAGAAAAATATATATTTTTTTATTTCCTTTTATTTGCCAACCTGCCCCCCCCAGTTATGCACATCTGCCCCCAGGCTTGCCACTCTGCCCCCAGAAATGCCTTATACCCCCCTATTTGCCACTCTGTCCCATGATGTGCCTTTTAACCCTCTATATGCCACTCTGCCTCCAGAAATGCCTTATACCCTCCTATATGCCCCTCTGCCCCATGATATGCCCCAGAGTGGCATATAGGGGGTTAAAAGGCATATCATGGGGCTGAGTGGCATATAGGGGGTTAAAATGCATTTCTGGAGGTATATATATATAACTGCTAACAGCAATCACACTCCTATCAAGCCAAGGCAGCCAGTACATGCTGCAACCTGGGGATGATAGTAGTGGGATTACAGCCTCCCTATGCCACCACCACCCCCCTTACACATCCATGCTATCACACACACACTCATTCACAAACATTTAAATACTCATTCATTCCATTAATCACACATACTTCACACATTAATCAATAAAAACCCTCCCCCACCCCCTTACCTGAACTGCAGCTCTCTCACTCGCAGACTTCTGCAGGGGCCCGGCTGTGCGAGCAACTTCTCTGGCCCCGCCCCCAGAGGAAGGAGGGGGAGGTAGAGTTATGTGAGGACCTTGCTAGCTTCCTGTTCTCCTGCTGCTAATAGCAGAGACGCTGCTCGCGACCAAAGCCCGGTAAGCAGCCTGGCCCCAGCAGAAAGAGGTCTGATTAGAAGACGACCTCTATTATAAGACGAGGGGTATTTTTCAGAGCATTTGCTCTGGAAAAAACCTCATCATATAATCGAGCAAATACGGTAGTAGAAATCACCCCAGAAATCTTTTTTTTACATAAGAACATTGCTTTATAAAATATTATATACAGAGCATGAACATATGTGAACAATCTCAAATATCTGAAATCAAAATATAAATGCGCTCTTGGATGTATCCTTTGGATGTCCAGGGCATGCCCAAATAAAATTCCCTAATTATGTCTTATTTTGCCCCATTCATATGTTCTCATTGATTAACTCTAGCCTACATTCATGTGATACAGGTAGAAGGTACTCGTTGGTTAAATAGAACACATAATGCCAGCTCATGGCCAGCAGATGAAGTGTGGAGTTTGTTGGGGGTTAAAAAGTTATTGTCTAATTAGCAAGAATTGTGTAGTGAGGGTAACAAGGGCATTGTTGAAAAATGGACCATGATTTCTTTATATTTGAATCAAAAAGCTAGTCTCAGTCATGTCTTTGCTATAAAGATGATTGCTCTCAGCTGGTTTCTATAATTGGTTTCAAAAAGAATCCATGGAATTGCATTTGAATGATTTGAGAGTGAATTATCTAGCTATTGTAACTCAGATCTCAGACTTCACATGACAGGTAGTTTTTTTTCTGAGCTGGCAACTTACCTTGGTTCAGCTTTGATGCTGCGAAAGTGTAAAATATGTGCTTGGAAATAAAGGCCACCATATGCCATTATGTGTCTATGACTGGAATGTTCATGTTAAAAAAGTAATTTAACCCCTTAAGGACAATGGGCGGTCCCGAAACCCATTGAAAACAATGCATTTTGAGCCCGTACATGTACGGGCTATGTCATTAAGGGGTTAATCATTGTTAGTATACAATTTGTTAATATGATTTTATTATTCTGAAGAATTACATTACAAAAACATATTACACTATGTCCTGGCACTCAGATGGTTAATATATATATATATATATATATATATGTTATATCATATATATATATATATACTGTATATGTATTTATTTATTTAAATATACATTAGATATATTACTATAGATATATATGTAGAATTTTTGCAGCGATAATATATCATAGCACTTGCAGAATTACTTGTTTTTCAGGTGAAAGGGCTAATCTGTTTAAGAAGTCACGGAATGCATGAAACTGATTATGTTCAAGTTTCCAGGCAATTTAGGTTATATATAAAAAATGTTTTCTGATGCAAACTTTAAAAATGGACTTATCACCATAGCAACCAACAAATCGTTCATCGCATGATAGGGAGCGAAGACCCCTTTCATACTTTGTTCAAATCACTTTTATGTTATTGTAACTAGTTATGATTTTACAAAAAGCTTTGAAATATATTTTGTTCTGGAACAACACAAAGAACATTGGATCCCTCTTAGTCTTTTCAAAGCTCCTAAAGTTTCTATAAGCTACCCAACCCCAGAGATCATGTGTGTTTTGCAAAGATAATTAACCCCTTCTACTAATGCAATGAAATACGTCTTATGAGAACCTACAGTTTAATGAATTAACTCCTAACACAAGAACTAGAAATGCAGGACAATGGGCAATAATCCACAATGCAAGTAGCGCTGACTAGTGCTGGAAATGCCAAAGCTAACTTTCAGGGCTGGGTTTGATTGATTTTAAACATTAAATATGAGCCAACATTGCAAGGGTTACATTTGAACCCTTCTTTTATACTGTGATAATTAGAGCAAATATATATATATATATTTTATTATTATTATTTTTATTTATTTATTTTTAATAAGAAATTGACTTTAGATAAATTTTTTGTTTAGTTTTCCCTCACTAAAAAAATATCAATTAAAGATGTGCTAACATTTTACACTGACAGAACTAATCACAAAGTGAAGAGCAGGGGAGACATAATTTCACGTGAAACAGTAATAATGCTGAGAATCAAGATAAGAAGCTAAGATACCTTTCCTTGTCAAATAGCCAGAAGGTATGTTTTTAATATCTATAGCTTGCTTATTTTAATCTGTAAAAACCGTCTTGTTATTTATTACATGGGTCTGTAAAATGTAAGATTTGGGAAAAGATCTCTTTTAAAGACATAGTTTTCAAGCAAATAAAGTCATATTTTTTAGAATAAAAAAATTGTCTAGCATATGAGATCTGCATAGGAGGTAGACAGAGAGTAGATGGTAGCAGGAGTTTAATAGGCACAAAGTGGACAGCAACTGAAAATGGAAAGGATGTGACCAAACAGCGCACTCCAACCCAGAGATTGAAGAAGCAAAAAAACTTTGGGTCAAACACTAGCTATGCAAATCAGGTCACAAATCAGGTGGCATTGGCTTTTTTGTGGTTTTTCATTAGCCACACATACATTAAAATTCAATAGACTTGTGCGTTTGGATTTCTGCGAAGTGCAAATGTACAAAATTTCTGTAGATTCTGCAATTCATACAAATCCTCGAAATGAGGCCAGACCTCCCCCCATGAATTGGACGAAAACAAAGCAAAAAGCTCTGAATTTTCATCTAAAATTTGTGGGTCCACACTCTCTCACACTCTCACTCTCTGACACTTGCATTCTCATTCGCTCTCTCTCAAACCCCAACATTTTTTGTTAAGCCAATACGACATTGTATTAATAATTAATTATACCTAAATATATCAATAAAGCGAGTAACTTTATGACAATTTGTAAAACAGAAAAGAGTATTCTTTATGTTTATGATCACTTTCAGTTCTAATGTAATTTCACAAATACGTAGCTTTACCACACTGGTCACTGACGGTTTGCGTCTAATGCAAATTAAAATTATTCCAGTAAGAGAAGTAATCTTGAAACTAAGGAAATCCCCAACACAGCTGCAATGGAGAAAAGGGCAGCTCTACACAATGCTGGATGGAGTACTGTACATCTTTTTGGTGGCAATAGAACAGAGGTCTGTGGCACTGGCGGCAGGAATACCGTTGCATCGCTCGCTAGACCCCCAGAATCCTCTCTGTTTATGGTATGAGCTATTGGATAGAAGAAAACAATGCGTGGTGTTAATTGCCGTTACCTATATCGTCTTTCTATATAGATGCCGGTAAGGGCTCAAGCTCGATACTTGGCTCAATATAATTCAATCAGAACAGGTGATCTTGAGCTGAAACCAGCCACAAACTCGCACCCCCCCCCCCAATTAATATTTTCAGTAGTTTCTGTTATATCATTAATAATAATATATTAATATTTAACAGATTTGAGACAATATAGTGATAGATAGTATGATGTTACACAGGTATAAGTAGGAAAGCCCTTACTGCTTACCATTCTAAATAAACAATATAAAATCAGATTAAAAGGGCAGCCAAACAAATTTTGCGTTATGTCCAATGATGCCAGATTGTCTGTTTTTACAACATGCATGCAAACCTGATAATACACTTTTATTTTACTGTATTTCCACGTGGGTAGGGGTGTACCCACACCGATTTCAAAGATATTTGTGATGAAATTCAGACATATTTACCACAAAGCCAAGACGTGTTGTTTTATAATCTATTATAATATAGGTAGCATATGGCATCCTGCATGTATTATATTTCCTGGTTTTGCAATTGATCATTTGATATGAACCGTTCTACAGCGCAAATAAAATGATTGCAACAAGCCTGCGTTCATATAATACCTTTTTACATTTTTATGTTATTTTTAATGATTGTGCTTGATGAGTACTATTTACTTAAGTATTAATATAAAAAACGAACACATCTATTACTTTTGGATGAGAGCTGCCACATTGCTTTTGCATTACGTGATTTAAAGCCATCATATGCTCTTTAATAAATAGCTGCTAGAACGTCTTTATCAGCCTGGGTCATGTATGTTTAAATACTGTTATACACATAATATATGTTAAAAAAGAACCACTATGGCTACTGTAGACAGCGTGTCTACTTTTACAGGGTTTAGGCTGTTTATCACTAAAAAAATTCCCCTGCAACTCTTTTAAACCTAAAAGAAAATATATTTCATAAATATATCTATCCCATGCATGTTTAAATTGCATGGACTGTATTAGCCTCTACCATTTATGCTGGGAGACTGTTCCATTTATCTACCACTTCATCAGTAAAGTAGAACCTCCTTACATTACCTCTAAGCCTGTGACCCTCTAGTTTTAGACTATTTTAGACTCCTTTTTCCTCGAAGCGATGTATATTAAGATCCCTTAGTCTTTCCTAATAATTTTAGTTGCCCTCCTCTGAACTCTCTCCAATGTGTCAATATCCATCTGAAGATGGGGTCTCCAGAACAGTACACAATACTCTAGGTTTACACCTGGCCAGAGATCTATAGTGTCAGAACCATCTCCCGCTTCCTGCTATTAATGCCACTGGCTATACAACCCAGCATCCTGCCTTCTTTTTACAACACTTTATTACATTGTCTGCTTACCTTTAAGTCATCAGAAACGATTACTCCCAAGCCCCTCTCTCGGGTACTCATTGCTAGGTTAGCTTAATGTGGGCTGAGCATAAAAGAAATAGGTCACTTCCACATTCTAACAGGACAGAATGTTTGCAATTATGTATCAAATAATTCCAAAATATAATTTTTGCAATAAAAAGAATGCCATCGTATCCCATGTATAATGAATAGCTAGGTTTTGTTTTAAAAAAATGCAGGCTTTTTTTTATTGTATCACTGACTTGGGTAGGGTTGATATAATTCACGCTGTTTATGGTCCAATGTTTATGACATCATAACATACAAGATTCCAGAACCAGTTCCCGTCCCTAAAAATAACCTTTTGACGAATTACACTGCGTATAGCCCTCAAGGGAATTTACGTTTTCACTTGTCATTATGTTTCTGCAGTTTATAGCCTCCAGGAGGAAGTCTGCATACAAGCAACCACATCAGTTTGTATACCATTTCCTGTACGGTAGTAACGCTCGTCATCGTTAAGCTCATTATTCTCATATCTAAAAACAAAACTGAATATGAAAAAAATATATTTTATTAATTTATCTTTAGTTTAAATAGCCTAATAACTAGGTGATCATCAGTACTTAAGATCAGATTGCATAAAGCAACTTCTCTATAATTAGGGCTCCAACAACTAATCGATAAAATCGATAATTAGTTGAATCGATTTTATCGAATACAAGATGAGGGTTTTTTCAGAGCAAATGCTCTGAAAAATACCCCTCATTTTATAATCTGACCTCAAATAGAGGTCAGACTATAACACTAAGATCCACATTCCCCGCAGCGCTTCAGGGGACCTTGTCCTCCATTCTGGCAGCCAGTGATGCACGCAGACAACCTACGCTACTGCCCTCCACTTCCGCCGGGGCTTCTATGATGGAGCACCGGCGTCACATGACTTTCCATCATAGAAGCTCCAGCAAAAGTGCCAGCAGCAGTGGTTTGTCTACACATCAACGTGCAGACGTTCACTGTCTGTGTGTCTAGAGCACGGGGGACATGTCGGGGGTGGGCAGAGTGGCAAATCTGGGGGGGGCAGAGTGACGTATCAGGTGGTATAAGATATATCAGGGGGGCCTAATGCATATCTGGGGGGCAGAGTGGAATATCTGGAGATGGAGTGGCATTTCTGGAGGCGCAGTGGCATATAGGGAGGTATAAGGCATATCAGGGGGTATAAGGCATATCTGAGGGTGGAGTGGCATATATAGGGATATAAGGCATATCAGGGGGGCACAGTGGCATATGGGGGTATAAGGTATATCTGGGGGGCACAGTGGCAAGCCTGGGGGCAGATGTGCATAACTGGGGGGCAGGTTGGCAAATACAATAAAAAATAAAAAAAAATGCATTTTTCTCAATCATAGTTTTTATTAAAGATGAAAAAATAGTTTACATGTGAATTAATATTTACTAGTAAAACTTTTTTAGGTATTAAAACCTAGTTTGAGAAATATTGTGTTGGGGTTCTTTTTTTTTGTCTTCGGTAGTTTTTTATTATGTCAGTATAATAATACTGTTTATTTAATATAATAATCTGAGAGAAATGCTATTGTGATTACACATGTTGATAAAATTAAATTTACATTTTAAGGTTTTTTATTCTGATGTTTGTTTTTAACACCTAGTTTGTTCATTAAAGTATTTTTAATAAACGAAAACATTTGCATATTTTTTTTATCCGATTAATTGATTAATCGAAAAAATAACCGTCCAACTAATCGATTATGAAAATAATCATTAGTTGCAGCCCCATCTATAATATTAACTTGTTATGAGGACAAAAAAGATGCCAAAGGTGTCAGTCTTAAAGAGGAACTGTTACACTCAAAGTTATAGCATAATTAAAAGTACTTAAACTAGAGCGTGTGAGATTTGTTCAGCAATCAATTGTTTTGGAGATTTTTTAGTTTAACCCCTTCATTACAAAGGGTTTTTTCTAACTTTAAAGAGCAGAGCTTTTTGGACATTGTTTACCCATATAGCCCCCCACCCCCCATTATGTGTTTTTAAAATTGTATTACCTTTTATTTTTTAACTGTTTTTTTTTACTTTTTTTTTTTACATTTTGGTTTTAGCTCCCAACCAAGCACAAGGGTATGTTGCACAAGCTGCCATTTCAGATCACGAACAGTACTAGACAGGGTTATCCCCTGTCATCACTGATATTTATTTTGGCTTTGGATTTTTCAGAAATTAAACTTTGAAACGTTCTAGCTCCCAAGAGCTATTTATGGAAGCATTGGAATATAAAGCACCTAATCATGCTGATTAGATTAGATTTGCCCTAACAAATGTAGAATTTTCTCCATCAGTATTTAAATACATACAAAGAGTAAGCACATTACTGCTCAAGAGGCTTCAGGATCATTGCATGCAGTTATGACTAGCTTTTACTCAGTCTGGAACCAGTCAAACAACATGAACTTCATTAGATATGGAAGAGTGATACAAATTATTTTAAAGTATGACTGCTAATAGAAGACGGAGCCTTGGGAAACAGGAATGTGCTGTTATACTGGTATTTAGATCCAGATAAACTAGTGACCATGTCTCCACGAAAGTCTGAGAAGTTTTTTGGAAGGGTTGCTTGGATAAGAGTTTTATATACTATATCTAGTGAATTTCCTTTGAACTTAGACCCTTCTGAAACCCAGTTGTAAGTTTGTAACAAGAACTTGTAAAGTTACTGGATTAAGATGATAAGAGGGTTTTGCCCAGTGGGTCACTGGCATAGCCCAAGGTCATTTGGACTCCCTGCTACCTAATTTTCATGCCAGCACTTTGCATGGCTGAGTAGAAAAATGGTAGAATGGACTCCCAACACTAACAACCTTCCTTTTAGATATTGCTGAGTCATAAGGAATCACATTATATAGTATCTGTAAATTACACTCCCATATATACAGAGCAGTTCATTGCTTGTGCCTTCACCAGACAAACAGGTATCAGACTTCTTGGTATTTTCTGTTCATTACTTCTCCAGGGTACATACAGCAAAGCAGACAAAGCAGTAATATAGGTAATTGATATAAAATGTATTTGAACAAATATAAAAGTACCTACACCAACATAAGTGAAAAAGATTACCACACACGCTATAACCACCTCTGTAGAAGAGCTACTGGTTTAGAGGCTGTCCAGTGGATATCCAAAATTAATGTAAACAGTCTGCTGTTCTCTTTCACACAATGCATTTCACCCCTAATGTTATGTTTGGGGCTTCCTCAAGGTGTCCAGAAAAGCACCAGAAAACAATTGTAGTTATCTAACAAGAGCCTTCTGATGCACTGGAAATTTTCAGACTTAAATTTCACCCTTTGATTGAGAAAAAGACAGGGGCATTTTAAATAATTTAACTATCTGTGTTACCAAGCAAGGAAGGTTCTGGAAAACATGCACAACGGCAGGGATCAATCTACACCTCCATCTTAAAAAAATAGGCCCACCACTGCGTGACTGCACCAACAGATTCTCGCTCCATATCAGATGCCATCCTTATGTTTATCCGTAATTTTTTCCGTCCTCTCCATTTAGTGAATATCCATTGACTGCACTGGACAATAAGCGTTTAGCACGTAGCCATGTAATACCATTAAGCCTTGTGGTAGGCCTTTTCCCAGGGATTAAAGTTGGTGGGTCTTCCTTAGGTCAGCTAGAGGTTAGAGTTACCGGGATCTATCAGTTGATCTCTCAGTCAGACTTTAAGCTGACACAGCAACGGGAAAAAAAAAATCTATATAATATACTTAATCTGTATAATCTATATAAAATCAGCACATAAACCTGGACATAAAAGTTACTTTATATCTCTTTTGACATTCAGCAAGTACAATCAGATCGGTTATTCTACGAAATTCAGGATCTTCTTGTCTTGCTGCATGGTTCTTAGAACTGCTTTCAAACATATTCAAAAGCCGCATGTAGGGTCATGAAATAGGATTAAGTTTTATAATTTGAATACAGTCGCAAAGCTAAAACGCAAGAGCATCTGCCAAGAAAAGTATGCTTGGGGTGATGTTTTGAGAAGCTGATAATGTAGTTTATTTCAGCTCTTTCCTTTAACAGTCAAAGGGTGTGTCTATAGCAATAACCGCCATTATTACCCACCCTTAATGTTTTCCCTGTTGCTTAATATATAATCCTCATTCTTCAGGAATGACTAAATCACTAAACTGATTGATGTGTTTTGTGGTTACGGTATATTGTGAATAAATAGTGACAATGAAAGCAGAACCTGTTATTTTTTCAGTTCTAAAAAATTGTGATACCTGACAGTGGGAGAACTTTGAAGGCAGGGTTTCTTGTGTTAGTCCAATGGTTGAACTGCCAATTTGTGAAAACCTGTAAGGGGTTTTTGGGTGCCTCAGTCTCTGCTTAATACTTAAATCTATTTATTACTCTTTCCAATAAATTAATGATCTGCATTACTATTTTACTCTTACGATAGTCTCAATGGACACTTTTCAGACTCCAAACATAGTGGTCAATGTCTCCTTGTAAAATACTTTTGAGAGTCTTGAAAGACCAGATTCGGTCTCAGTAAAACGAGCGAAGTTGGACGACCATAGAAAACCATGGCCGGTAAGGGAGTCTTGCAATTACTGTAACTCCCTTCTGATCTTTCTCAGGACATAAGGTATGAGAGGCATCTGAGGGATGATGTACACTAAGCAGAGCTCCAAAGGTTGGTTAGGGTATTCTGAGCTACAAACCATTCAGCCCACCTAGTCTGCTGGTTTCTTCGTGATCAATCCTTGGTCTTGACTTAGATTCATATATATAATGTACCATTATCAACTAAATTTTCATGGATTCATCCCTACTACACACGTGTCCATTGATATAATATGCATAAATAATCTGCATAAATAATCTAACACTGTATGTGTCAGACATACATTGCTATTTATATATATGTATCACACCAACAATTCAGCCATAAAAGAAGATTGCGACTCCCAGTCATGTGATAGATGATTCATTGTTCATGTAATAACTATCATACTCTCTTTTAAGGACACTGTGCTATAAGTCATGTTTAGGACAAATGCGACTGAACAGTAACTATTTGAACTGGGTTAAAGGTGTGAATCAAGAGTAAAACAACAGGAACTACAGCTATGGAACATGGAATAACCATTACATACAGTACACTGACACATTCAGATTATACTCATGATTGCACCCAATAAGTTACAATAAATTGTCCAGAATTTACTATAAAGACATGTATATTTTAGGGACCCTCCAGTCATCATAAGCACTTTTTTTGCATATGATATCTGAGTGGTCCCTTTAAATATTAATGTGGTCCCCATGGAGGATTCTGTATAATACCCCATATGCATTTGCCCGTCACTAACAATGAGAAGGCAAATTGAAACAAGGTAAAGCCAAATTGCTCCATCAGCTCCTGCCCCCCGGTAGCTAATTTACGCACTGGCACAAATATTTACAGTCATGATTTACCTTCATCACAGCAGAGCTGTGATCCTCCCCTGCCTTCTCTACCACTCCCTCTGCGAATAAGCCCAGATCCGTAGTCATGTTCGGCACGCGACTTTAAGGGTCATCCTTACCTCAATTTGCCCCCTGGTTTCTGCTGGTCTACACTATTTCAGCTTCCAGTTGTTATTTCTACATTCCCCTTTGTTGTTAATGGCTGCATTGAATCTGCAAGTACTTTGAAAGATAGTTTGGTATCTGACAACATTTTGTCAACTGATTGGTTTTGGTGCTGTCCTGTTGATTCCGTTGCTGACCTCACTGCACTCAGTTGTCCTCCATGGTTTGTCTGCTGATTTGGCTTAGGTGCTGTCTAGTTGACCATGTTTATCTATCTACCAGTCTGTCCTTCTTGTTCCATTTGGAACCCTGCATTTGGATCCCTATCCTTAATATAAGCGTGACAGTATAAAGTGCCATTTGTGGAACCCGCAGATATTTTTCAGAAGATCACCATATGAACAGTTTACTCGATCTATCCTGACATTACTTTGTAGAACTGGTTCAGTACCCAGCCTACTGTACCGGCCGCATCTCCAATGCTTGAGGACCCCATTCAGGCACATTCCCTCCGTTCTTATTTCCTTCTGATCGAGCCAAAGCGGGATACTTCTTTACTCACTAATCGTGCCTTGGACGGGCCACTCACCTTCTTCCAGTCTCTTCACCCTGTGCCAGGGATCCCACTCACTGTCAGACTATCCTATAAAGGGAGAACTTCAGGCTGTCATAATGAAAAACTCATGTACTGTGACATCCTAGTGGTCATTTTGGGCCATTTTGTTATGCAATAGTACATCCTTAGGCTTTAAGGGGTTAAATAAAAAAAATATTAAATAGACTTAAGTGCATAAGACTGGCAGGTGGGACAAGTCAGTCTGAAAACTGATCAGAACATAGGCTGTAGCGGGTGGATCATATGCAGAAGTGGCTACCTTTAATAAATAAGTTGCAATAAAGAAATCAAAAGATTCTACGTAAGTAATTCTACAACTGTTCCCTAAGTTATGACCCAGATATAATGCATTACGCATGTTCTTGCCACATAAATAACTTTGAATCTGTCTGGACAAGTTGAGCTGTTGAAGAATTTTGTGCTGGATTTAGCTAGAAGTTGGATGAATTGGGAAATAGTTTTTGTTCTTTACTTTCTGTACATTGCTCTGGCAAAGTATTTCTGAAAACAACACAATTCAAAACTGAATTCACTTGTTAGGAGCAGGCATACCTTTAGTTATGAACAAAAATAAAGTGGCTCATTGAAGAGTTTTTATGTTTGTTATCATAACATCTTAATTACAATAAAACATATGATTAATCCATCATATAAAAGTGATATTAAAATAGTCTAGCTGAATGGGTAGATGAAGATCAAGAATAAAAGCGTTATTCTATTTTGTTTTATTTCTCCTTTCCCTTGTGATATACTTCGATTCTTGCATGTCCCCACTAATTGGCCTTCCCAAGATAGTGCCTGACTGATTTTCTTATCCCGTTGACCTTAATCTACTGCCTCACTCTGTCAATCCTCCATAGCTTATGTGCTGATTTTGCTTAGGTGCTGTCCAGTTTACTCTGCTATTGACCCGGGTTGATGTATCTACCAGTCTGATACCATCACCTGGATCGTCTTCTTCATTGTCCAATCTCTACATTTGGATCCGTATCCCCAATGTGAGCTTGACAGTACAAAGTGCCACTTATGGAACATCTTGTACATCAGATGTCTGCTTGTGAGGCTTACATAGGGAGCCTGGACCACCATATGAACCAGTTTACTCAATCTCTCCAGACACTACTTGCTTGAAATTATCCATTCCATATACAGGCTACTATACTGGCCGCATCTCCAATGCTTGAAGACCAAATTCAAGCACATTCCCTGCACCCACCGTTACGGTGGTGAACCAGATGGGTGTTAGAGGTTTCTCAACCAATGTTCTATCCATTTTGCCATAACTCTATTCCTATTTGCTTCCAATCAAGGTAGAGTTACCTATACCCTCCAGAATTAAATTCAAACACTTGACTCTTACCTATAGAGCCCTTAATCCTGCGCAGGCCTATATATATATACCTTCTTTTTTTTCAAATACTCTCTGCACTCTGCGTTATTCCCATAACGTTGCACCTTTGTTGTCTCTGAAATTCTCTACACCATTCTGTCAGATGCTCTTCTGCTTATTGCAATTTTAAACAGTTAATTTTCACTATCCCCTGACTGAGTATGAATCATTTTCATCTTGACTGCCTTTTCAGCTGAAGCGCTAGAAAAACTGACATACAATTATCCCGGACTAAATACTGGGCAGGACAAATATGTTCCAAACTTACTTCTGGCCCTGACTTTTGTTTATGCTCATTGCAGAACATACTGGAAACTGCCTTAGTTCTCAAAATGAAAGGAAAATCAGTATGTGAGGGTGCCAACGCGACATGGTATCCACGATACTGTAAACAACAGTGTCGTTGGTCACAGGTTCTGTATCATTTAAAATACCTGACACTTGCAACAATGCACGGTATGTACTCACAACCACAGGTACTTTAGCATCACGGTATAATGCCAGTAAACTTGACTCAAGGATGAAAAGGGCAAAATTCCAGTAAGATTGCCTTTAGGGAGTGATACTGGTTATCAATCAATTATATTCAATGGTGTATTTTACTTTGAAGGTAAGCCTTCAAATTTGTTGCCGTGTACCCATTTCCAATAGCCATAAACTGCACCAGCAAGAGGGATAAGTACGACTGTTGCTGTTGGGTTAGCGAGTGTTACAGCTAGTATGGAACCCCACTCCCTAGGTGTACTAGGGAAACCCCCGGGGCCTAATCGGGCAGCCTGTATAACCTCTGCAGGACCAGTATCCCTGGGCCTTTGGCTGAGCACGCAGCCGTTCCAGTCATCACTTCCATCCCCTCCTAGATGTGGCTGGAGACAAGGACATTAGCTACACAAACACACTTTCTGATTTGGTTAACAGTAAACTATTGGTGGTCATCAAGAGTGCAGAAATTATCTAAATCTTTGAATATTTTGACTATGCTAACCAATTTTGGACCATGTGGACAATAAACCAGATATGTCACCATATTATAATCTCTACCCCATGTTTCTCGTCTCGCTCACATTCTTCAGTGCTCAGATAATCCATGTTTATCTTCTATTACAGTTGCTTAACTACATTCGGTATTCTGTGCATGCTGTTGAGAACAACACACAAATAAATAGTGTGCGCATATATATTTTACATTAATGAATCCAAATATACACATAAAAAGCTTTATAAAAATCTACATGATGTAACTCCATGATTATTGCATAGAAATGACTTCCCCGCACAAACACTTTTGTTTGACATTATGATCTCTCTTTGCTTGTAAAATTATCTCTCTCTAATCATATACTTTGACACCATTACATCTTATTTTCTCTTTTCTAATAGTTCAATGTTTTCCATACATAATTACTTTTTCATGTTTTTATATGATTCATTTATTTTCATATATGTTATTGCCTCTTCTCACTTATGTTTAATCAAGTTCTCCATAAACTTTCTGCACCAGTATTACTATCCCTTCTTTCTCCTTCTCTCATTCAATTACCATGTAATAAACATAAAGTGACTTGCCGGTATCTACATATTAAACCATATATTTTTTTCTGGAAAAAAAGTTGGTTTTTTTTAAATGGACACATATCTATTAATAAACTCATGATGATAATAAACTCACACATCGTTTTCAACTAAAAAAGCTCCAATTCATGTAGGACGGATAGGTCTCCAATGAGGAGTCAGTGATGTATTTACCTTTGGCGCTGCCATTGGGCTAACCCAGGGCACCTCTGCCAGCCACCGCCTTTACACCACTGTCTTTCCTAGTGGGCATCGGGATATGACCCGGCACAGTCCTCCATACTTTTAATGTGCCAGTTGGGGAGATCATTGATTTCCCTTTCAACCAACCCAGTGACTATGGGCATTGCTTGTAAGATCACGCTCCCTATTATGTGACAGAAGGCCTGCCGACCCCTGGACCTGCCACCCTAGGCCAGAATATACCACAGTAGAATGCCTGGAGGGCAATGAACACAAATACATATTATTAAATAATGCGTATCACCCCAAGACATAAGGTAGGTGACCTAAAGCTGTAAATTTGTTAGCAAAGGTGCCCCCTCAGTAATAAATATCATTATTTTGTTGACAATATCCATAATTTAAATATTATTTGTATTGTATACTTACCTGGAAACTTTGTATATGAGCTGACCCTGAGACTCTTGACATATTAACCCTTTATTACCCCATCATGAAGATTCTATGTAAAGTCTCGCTAAATGGGTTAACCGATAGCATGCTTATAGCAAAAGTACCAATTGGGAGTCTTATATATGATCACAGCGGTGTAGAATAGGAAGGAGTCAGATCCACGCTGTGTGACCCTGAGAATCTGCCCCTTCACCCTGAGATTAGAGCAAAAAACTCTTGACAGTTTCCAGGTATGGCAGCATGGTTCTACAAGCCTAGAAGCACAAAAACAGTTCTAATGTACAGATGTGAAATAATGGAAATCCAGCGAATTGGTTAACGGTTTAGTAGAAGAAGAACTGGTTGCCTGTTATAAAAGTATACATATTTTGGTATGACACAGCAGCGATATTTAAAGAAATATGCATTTCTTTATGTGCTGACATCAACACCTCGTGGAACAAACACTGAATTAGGATCATGTTCTGATGAAGGGCGTGTTGCTGCCTGGGCGTTCCCGGCTGTGTCATTTGTACTGAAGGCCGAGTTCTGCTCGTGCCCTTACTTGCTAAATGTTCTGTCATGTACGCTCTGACTTTTTCGGTACATGCACATTCATTTTTTTCAATCATGTTGTTAAAGACTTGTTGGTCAGGAACAGTATCAACCAGAGGAAAAGAGAGAGATACAATGTCACAATAAATCTCAAATATTGTTTAAGCTACTGATTTAACCCAGTATTATTATCAAAGAATTATCTTCAATCCTTGAAGCGTGAAAGGGAAAGTTAAATATTGTTGTGTTGCTACACATTTATAAGTTATTTATAAAGAGTTTCATTTTTTTTTTTAATTGTTAGACTCCTTAATTAAAATAAACATGTATATATTTTTTTTTTGCTGTTAAAAAGTCCACTTCCCGTTTTCTTCTATTTTTGCATATTTGTTACACTTAAAAGATAACACAAAATGCGTTTTTAAAATTATGATTTCATGTATGGAAAAAAAAAAGCTATCCAACCCTACATGGCCCTATGTGAAAAAATAATATCCCTCTCAGTTACTAAATTAACCAAAATTAATTGATAATTGGGTTCAATTTCACACAACACACACAGACATGATTACTGCCAGCTCTGTTAAATCTAAACGTCAACTAAATTGAGCCTATTTTGCAAAATGAAGTAGGCTAAAATGTCTCAAAAAGCAGCACATGATGCCGCGATCCAAAGAAATTCAAGAAGAGATGAGAAACAAAGTCATTTCTAAGGTACTGGGACTCCAGTGAACCACGGTGATAGCCATTATCTCCAAACAGTAGAGAACCTTCCTAGTAGTCGCCAGCCAACCAAAATTCCTCCAACAGCAAATCAACATGTGATCCAAGAGATCACAAAAGAACCCAGACTAACATGTAAAGAACCGTAGGCCTCGTTTGCATCAGTGAAGGTCAGTGTTCACGATTCCACAATAAGAAAGAGACTGTGCAAAAATGGCATCCATGAGAGAGTCGCTAGACAAAAACTGCTGCAGACCGAAAAGAACACAAAGGCCCGTCTCACATTTGGCAAAAAACATCTTGATGACCCCCAAGGTCATCAGGGATAATATTTTGTAGACTGATGAGTCAAAAAATGGAAGACATGGATCCTGTCACATTTGACAAATAGCTAGCACAGCAATCCACAATAAGAACATCATTCCAACGGTAATTTTATTAAATGTCATAATAAGGCAACAACTCCATGAAGTATTTTTTTACAACAAAATTCTACCTTCATGTTGAAATACTCATCACTATTGATCTGCAAATCAAATTAAAAGTGCAATATTCCAGTAAATCAATTAAAGCGTAACTTTATTTAGTCAATCAATTTCTCTATAGAAAGAAGCCCACGACGTTGGGATTAATTCTGCTAATTGAATCTACAAGAAAAGTGCAGTGGAATGCTTTGTACCGAAGACAAAATAGTGATATAGGTCAAAGTGCAGGAAGAAGGATATGGAGCTTCTTTATTCTTATTTAAAATTGCCTGTGAATTCACGCATTTAAAGAAAAATAGTTGTGAATTAGAAGTACACGAAGACAGTATAGTATTATTTTACATAAAGAGGACAAAACACTACCGCTTATAATTAATTTACTAAAGAAGATCCATGCAATGGTGCTTGCATATTAATATAAGCAAATTACCTATAAGTATTAGAACAGCACTTCATGTGCATGGAAGCAACAATCTTCTCGTACGTGTACGTTGTTTAATTGGTACATCTTTTAAAGAGATCGGTTCATACAGAATTACAATACTTATAATAAATACAGTGTTGCTCTGATATCAGTTCCTCCTATTATACCACAATAAGGATTGTTCAAGTTTGAGGAAATATGCATCAAACACGATAAAGACTGACTGTGTAATAATACATACATGCACATCTCCTATGTGTTGATTAAAAAAAAGGCGTCGGGACTCCATTTGGCTGTGTGAAACATGTATAATGTCAATAACAACCTATTGCTAATACTCTAAACATATTCTATACATGTTCCAATATCATTTATCAAAGATGACAAGGGATTGTATGTTTTGTGTTGGAAAAAGTAGGCATAGGAGAGAATTATTATTTTTTTAGTAATTGGTTAGGTTTTCCAAGACCATGTCGTTTATAAGCTCTCAAGACTCTTGGTAATAGAGGTTAATCTGGGTATCCTCAGGGTATCCTTACGTGAGTGCAGGTGGCTCATTTATCAACACTGGGGATCAATAATGTCCCATTGTGACGCCAAACAAAATCAATAGAAACGTAGGAGATACCTCTGCTGTTGTAATTAGGAGATTTCCACAAAACTCTGTCATGCTGGTAGTGTGTATTTATATATATATAAAAAATGTTACTTAGTAGAAAAGTACTGTTCTACTGCCTTTTATGGTTTGTATGCACATTGTATTAGCCCAAAACATGCATATATATAGATCAATTTTATTAAATATATTTATGTTCGTCCCACATGCTCACAGACTCTCTATTCTTACCAGGAGTCCCTGTAACTATAGTTTTGTAGCTAAACACCCTGGCACCAGAGGTCCTCTTGTAAACATAAGTGAGTGAATGAGCAGGAATTATGCCATATCTGAGTAATCTGCAATTATTACCAATAGGGAGCTGTGTAAGGGAGAAGGAATCATAGACCTTTCATTCCTTCTCACTTTTTATGTTCGAAATTACTGTCTATCAGTCTATCACCTAGTTGCATGTGCATGTTGGCGCACACCCTTTTATTCAACCAATTTTTTTGCACAGCTATTTATCATCTCTTATCAGGCCCGGACTGGCCATCGGGCACACCGGGCATTTTCCCGGTGGGCCGGGCGGCCCAGGGCCGGATTGACGTAGGGGCTGATGGAGCTGCAGCTCGAGGCACCTACCTTAAAATAGGCTCAGTCAGGACCAGACTGACTGGGCCTATGCGGCTGCATTAACGCAGGGCATAAGGGGCACCTGCCCCTTAAGCCCGCAGCAACTGCGACCGTGTCCGCCTCTCTATGAAGCCGGGCAGCCCCCACCAGGGCCGGCCTTAGGGGTGCGCGGCCGCACAGGGCTTAAATTAAAACATCGGGGGGGGGGGTTGTTTACTTTATTTAACATCCTTCATGTTAAATAAAGTTTGTTTAACTTTATTTAACATGGAGGATGTTAAATAAAGTTTAAAAAAAAAACCCCGATGTTTTAATTTAAGCCCTGTGCGGCCGGGCACCCCTAAGGCCGGCCCTGGTGGGGGCTGCCCGGCCTCCTAGAGTGGCAGATCCAGTCGCAGTTGCTGCTTACTCCGGCAACAAGGTAAGTAGGGTAAGGGAGGGGGTGCAGTGAGAGGGGGCAGAGGGGTTAGATAGAAAGGGGTAGATGGAGGGGATAGATAGTGAGAGAGGGTACATATTGAGAAATGGGGAAGGGGGTACATAGTGTTAAGGGGGAACATAGTTAGAAGGGGCAGATAAGAAGGGGATGGGGAGAGGGGGTAGTGTGAATGCGTACAAGAATGAATGAATAAATGTGTGGATGAATTGTGTGAATGCGTATGAGAATTAATGAATTCATGTGTGGATAAATTGCTTGAATGATTTGTGAGACTGCATTAATGAGTATGTGTTATTGATTTGTGTGAATGAGTGAGTAAGTGTTTGTGTCTATCATGAATGTTTAAGTGATTTGGGGAAATGCAAAGATGGTACATGAAGGGTGGGCTTTAAAAATAAATAAATAAAAATGGGCTGCTCAGTCTTAAATGCCCGGGCCTATTTTTTGTCCCAGTCCGGGCCTGTCTCTTATGCATTTATCCTTCAGTTTCAAGATTGAGATGGATTTATTTCTCAGGTTATCTGTAAAACTATGTTTGCATCTCCTGAGTAATCTTTGGTTCTTGGATGTGAGTAGAATATACTTGCATTCAATGCGGAGGACTGAACAGTCTGGGTGGCATGAAAATGGACGCATGCATATGGGGGAGACTCTGCAGAATCAGTCTATGAATTTGTAGGGGGGACGCCACTAAAAAAAAGGGACCATGCAGCTATTATATTAAAGTGAATGAAAAACAAAAAAAGCCTAATATATTTTTGGTAAAATCCCGTAAAATTGTTAGCCTGCCCTGAATGAGGAAGAATGTATGAAGTATAATTTGCCAGCAGTTTGAAAGGTTTCTGCAATGTACACGGTCAAATCACAAAATAGATGTTATGTCCTTTAACAACAGTTTGTAAGCCCTCTTTACCTTTTCTTTATGTAAATCAGAATTGTTTTGTGATGTTCTACTTGTCATGTCCTGTTTTCTTGTTGCGCTGCGGAATATGATAATGCTATAAACCGATAAATAATAATAACTGTAATTCTGAGAATTTGTAGTGCTTTTATAGACCTTTTTTTTTTTAAGTATTTGTTAATATGAAAATATCACTCCATCACTATGTTTTATAAAATAAATAATAAAGTAGCTAAAATAAAATACCACGAGAATATCAAGCTATTATATACAGTATCATTTTACATAGAAGAGACTTGAATTTCAGCAAAAAGGTCAGTTTTATCATTTGAAATTAGCATTTTCATTAATGTATCAGGATAATGTTTAATCCAATATTTAATGAATTTCTCATACAATATCTTTGATGATAGACCTGTTTAGCTATTATGATTGTGTCTCGGTCTCCCACATGGTTTAAAACGAGTTGAAGTTGAAACTGAATTTTTATTAAATTTTTGATTGTCTTATATGGAACCACTACAGCATCAAAAGCAGTAGAATAAAGAATAAAGCAACATTGATCTATAGTTCTTTCATAATAGACAAAATCAGAGTCACTGATGGGAACTCCTATGCAGAGGTCTATGAGGGGTCTATGAGGACAGAACGGAACGCACAGGGAAAGATAGGACACAGACAGGCGTACAGAAGATTAGGAGTTGGTCACTGAGGTGAAAAACGGGATCGGACGCAATACTTCAATGTAACGGTGTGACAAAAGTACCAGGTGATAACACTTAGCATGGTCAAAGCCAAAGTCAAGATCACAGAGAAGTATGGTTATTGATAGCACAGCTGAGGTCAGTGTTTAGCCATTGTTTAGTAGGAAAGCACACCTTAAAAGCATACACATTCAGATTTTGGGGTGCTGCTGAAATGACCAACACAACAAAGCAAGAGATCAGCGCACATCCAGATGTTCAGAGAAGGAATGAGAGCGCATGAGATTCAGCGCCTTGGTAAGCAACATAGCCATGGAAAATTAGAAAGGACTATCCAGACTTGGGGTACTGGCGGGCTAAGCCATAAAGTGTGACGGAATCCCCAATATTTATGCTTCAGATAAGTGCTTTTAAATTATTTCTTTGGTAAGAACAAGCCATTGAGGTGATTGTGGCATCAGATGCTATACATGATGTTAATGCTCTGCAGATATACGCTCACAGTAATGCAGGTAGCAGCTGAACCATGCGGACTTCATGACAGCTTCTCTAGTAAAAGCTTAACCAGAAGAACCAGAGTAGTAGAACACAAATTCAATACCCACCACAGGAGTCAAGACTGAAGGTAGAAGGCTGCAGAATTGCTACACTGCTTGACACTTCCTAGTATTAATTGTGCTCATGAGTTTGAACTTTCCTTGAAACAAAAGTATTTCATTTTATAATTATTATGATGATTCACCTGAAGCAAAATGTTCCTGATCCACAAAAAAGTAGCAAAGCACGTCATTCGAGAGGCTACACTGGAAAATAGTTTTTGATGTTATGACGTACTTTCGGTGACATTTACATTCATTACAGATTCTTGTGAGATCAAACTAGTGATTATGGATTATCCGCTACTATCAACTCTTGACACACGTTAAAAAAAGCAACAAGTGAAATGTTGGCCATCAGCTAAAATGATCAAACACCTGCTATTAGCCACACTGCGCTCTAGACCTTCGTTTGGGGACAGAGGCGTGACTGACGTTCGGCATTGGCAGGAGAATTTGTATCTCTCTTCAAGATAGGACATCAGAGCTCTGTCCTAAGAAAGTCAATGGGGTCTGTTTACAAATCCGACAAAAGTCCAACGTATAAATTCACTAAAGCCAATTCGCATTTCGCACTCAAATTGCACACAAAACTCATATGTACTACATGTAAGTCGAGTTGATGCAACCTGAAAAAAGCAATCGAGTTGCCCAAGGTCTAGAATGTTTGGAGTCTATTGGACCCATTAAACTCAATAGAGAAGTCAAGATTTGATGAGGTTCATGCCTCCCTCAGAATGTTTTTAATAGCCTTTACTCATTCTTTGCCCTGAGCTGGGGATGGAGGGGAAAGGCATATACTTGAGACTATACACTCATTGATTTATTTTATTATCTCTCACCCAACCACACATGGAGCGAGGGCAATTGTTAATATTGGTCTTGAAACCGGAGTCAATTATGGTTGGTCAAGTTTACCCTTAACTCAACTGACCCCTTAACCTCTTAGTGGATAGACCCCAAACAGAGGTTGATCACAACAGCCACTTGTTCAACTTTTATTTCCCCATCATCATATTAACATTTTGTAAATTTTTTATACAACCTTGTATATTTTTAGTCAATCTCCTGCTCTGTAAAGATGCTGTTCCTCCTACTTTTGTAACTAAATGCATTATTAGAAACATCATGCCTGGTTCTGGTGAGGTTCTGATAATGCTGTTTAATCAACACTGTTTAATGAGAACACTTGTCACGTGGCAGGCACTGATAGGTTTGTTGCCATAGAACATTTTAAAATGTTCGGGTTTTCTTTTCATGTAATGAATGAGGAGATAATAAATTGACAGACCTGATAAGGTTTATTTGTTAAACATAATAGAGATGGAGCTAAAGTCTTACCTAAGCACCTTTAAGCCACCTTACTCAATGCATGGGAACCATGAATATGCTTAGTTCAGCACATTGTCTAGACGCTTTCATGCACAGCCAGACCGAACATGTTGGAAGTTGTATAGCAACAACCAAACTGCTCTAAATCCTCCTCCATATAATATTAATAGATAGCATAATGTCCATGACACCCCCCCCCCCCTCAAGAAGAATGGACTATAGTACAGTTATGGAAAGTGTTTTTCAATAGTGCTGAAACAAAATATTTTCAAATAATCATCCCAAATCTCCCATAAAGGGAAATCTGATCTCTCGTGCCTCAAAGAACCATAACAAAGGACTAAATCTAAAACTCTAGGACAACCAGCAGCTATGTGGCACAGGTTAAAAAGTAAAGGCTAATAACATGGCTAGTGTCTTGGATGGGTGTTCTTATGCTGTTTTATTTGCTCCCGTCTGTAGTTGGCTGTAAATTAGAGTAATTTGTATTCAGGAAGTGAAATGTGCAGAGATATGCAAAATACTCGTGTGATTTTTATATTTCTTTTCTTTGTAGATAACAGTTGTCTAACATTTCAACATAGTTCCTTAATTAGAAAACTTAGCAAACACTGTAGACAAAAAAAGGGATATATGTCGAGATGTAGAAATGTGTGTTTCTTTATGAATTGCGCAATCTTCATGGAGGCCACTTAACCACTTGAGTGACGCAAGAGTAGCCAGACCTTTACAGTTTTGAGAGTGGTGGTGTATATTAAAATGACACTTTTGGGGCTAAAATGCCCATTTCGATATGTTTGGATTAAAGTATGAGATCCTGAACACCGCCACTATGGCGTGAATAGATGCTACCAAAAACCTGTGCATGCGCACATGACCCAATGATGCTCGGAAATAGAGGTCACTTGTAAAGCGTACAAGTCTCACTTTTCCCCACCAAAGATGTTTATTATTTTTTGATAAAAGACAATTACTGTAATCATTGACTAAGTTTAAATATTTTAACTCAGATAGAAATGAGCTGTACCTAATTTTACAATACAATTCCTATAAATCTCAGCCATGAACAGACCAAGACTAAGCAGCTGGAATAGTATGTGTGGGCTTGTAAACTAACCCCACCTTAAGAATACTTGGCAGGAAAGGGTTAATTTCTATGACGTCTAGGTGACCTATATTGTCCTGTTTTCTTTTTTAAAACAGGTCAGGTTTTTGCATAATATAATGTTTAATGTATGGGCTAGCGATTTGTACCTTTTCTAGATTTGTTATCTAGGCCCAATTTACTAAATTCTGTGTCATACTGCGTGTGGTAAACAATGAAATGACTCAGTCTTAATCACCCAGTCAGATATTCTGATTTAGTCTATGGTGGAACAGACTTCACTAGCATTGCCATAAAGAATCAGCTCAATGTGGTGTTTCAGCAGGAAAAGCCACCCAAAATATCACGTGACTGACAAAAATGGCAGCCTCCAGGTCTACAGCTGATCGGGACAAAGTGAGATATAACCAGGTTTTGTTATTACTGTAAATAGCACTGGGTTTTGTGCTCAAAGGGAAAAATATTTTTCCCATTGGACTTCCTCATGAAAATCACTATATGATTTTCCTCGCATGGCGTGATTTATAGTCTCTTGTCCACGTACGTCTTTCATTTTCCTGATGTAAGTGATGCAACAATGTATTTGATAGCCGTTTTAAATTTGTTGTTAAATTGCCATGGCTTCTGTACACATGCTGTTATTGCAACATAGTTGGGAGATAAACCATGAAGAATGATATAGAGGAGGAAATAGCAGGTAATAAAATAGGCGTAGAGGGGCAGGAATGGGAAAATACCACTGAGGGATTATGATGGTAAAAGTATCATTTTCTCTACACTGTTAATCTGTCCCAAATATTCCACAGAATCCAGAAGTGACTGACTGGAAACAACATTACTGATCTTACAGAAGGAGAGATATCTTCTGGGTAAAAAATACAGTAGAGGCTACGTTCAGGCAGATAATATGGTCCAGTAGACAATATGGTCCATCAACTTTTCTTGTAAAAATCCAGTGTCCAGTTTCTTCCTGTTACATTATTTTGAGGGTTCCATTTTCTTACATAGTCACTCTGGACTTCCAAGTATTGCTTCCCTTGAGAGAACCTCTTTTTTTTATATTATGGAAGATAAACGCATAAAGCAGTCTGTTTCCAGACCTGTTTTTAATGCAGCAAACACCAAGCCAGATTGAACCTTCAAATCAGATTTTTGGTTTTCCCATCCCATTGTACAAAATTCTTCAACTACAATTTATATGCACATTATTGTGAGTTTTTGGGCTTATAGTACAGTGATCCGCTTATACCCAGGAGTCACTATGAAAAAGGGGCAGAAAGAATTGGGTCATCCACCTAAAGAGGGACACTTGCAGTGCTGTATTTTAGCCTAGAGTGGCAGGTCCATGGGGCTGGCAGCCTATTGGTGATCAGGCTCCCTGTTACACCACTACTCAATGGCCAATTAAAAGGGAAGTCATAGCTCATTAACAATATAGAGGGTGCTTTCTTTAAAAGTGGAGAGCTGAGATAATAAATCCAGTAGGAAGGACAGCGGCATGGAGATGGCACTGCCCTGCCGAAGGTTAATATGCCACTAGATGCTTGGGAAGCTACGCAGGACAAGACTCATACCTGGAAACTTTCTAAATGAGCTGGCTCCTAGACTCTAGGATTCTACTTAGTGACTCACAACATATGTTAACCAAATTGATCTAATACAGGTCCTCATGGAAACATTGACTTGGGTCAATTGGGTCACTTGGGATATCAACCATAACATACTGGGAGCAAAAGCACCAATTGTGAGTCTTATACATGATCACAGTGGTACAGAATAGGAAGGAGTCGGCCCCAATCTATCTGCCCCTTCACCCTGAGAGTGGGGTTTAAACCCTGAGAGTTCCCAGGTATGACAATACTGTATGGTCAAAAGAAAATTGCATCCCAAATCTGCTTTAATAAATCACATACACCCTCAGTAGCTGTGAATGCAATGGTTTATATGACATTTCCATAAAAAAGTTAATATAGGGCAAAATGCTTCTGTGCTCCGATATGTTGTTTAGCTGGATTTCATAAACCTCCTGGATTAGTATGGAACGTTGCCTACAGTCATTTATTTTCCTTCCTTCTCTGCTTTTTACACTTACTTCTATGCACCAATAACGAAGGTAGAGGCAGCCATAAAATAACATTTTATATTCAATTATACTTAAGTTTGTAAAATGTTTCATGCAATATTTTTCAAAGCATATTGTAGATTTGATAATAAGGGAATAGAAACCATCCTCAAAAATTGAAGCATAGGACTTGCCGGTAGGTTTGATCCATCAAGTCTGCCTGAAAGATTTGCTGTAAGATCAAAAACCTTACTTAGTCCTTCGTCTTGATTTATGCTACATACATAAACTGAATGTTTAAGGACATTTTGCAGTATTAAAAAATGTTAAAAAAGTTAACGACTTTAAATGTTTGATAACTTTAGATATATATACTAAATAGATGTTAAGTTAAGCATAAACTGTACAGTAAAAAAAACAAATTAACAAGTATTAAGTGTGTTCTGTCCAGCTAGATATCATATAGAATTACAGAATCATGTAGAATTACAGGCAGGGGACTTGGATAATATTAAATCAAAAATGTGACAAGGGAAACAAATGTATGCAGTTAAAATTGTGTAGCTGTCATTATGTCTACATTGTATCAAAAAAATCTTAAGAGCCACTCACTACCTTAGATGGGTGGTTTTGTTTAAAACACCATTAAAACTATTAAAAAATGAGCATAAATGTGATTTTTTTCCTGGGATCAGGGAAGCGGAGCGTTTTTAGTTACATTAGTAATGCTGTGATGGTTACAAACTTTCACAGCTAGCGAAACACAGAAAATGTGAAACCTATATTCATAATTTTCCGCTATTGGGTTTGTATTGCGGGACTAAATCAAAGTATTTCATAACGCAGCATAATAACTACAAATCCAAAAAAAATACAGTAATAGCATTCCACGCTATAAAATGAAAAGCTGGCAGACATAATAAATAATCGCAATGTCAATCACCCTTATAACTTTAATCACCGTTATAATTCGAATGAAAAAATATGTAACCCATCACGGGTAGAAACTGTTTGCTGTGATTACTGATATATCTATAAGGATAAAATTATATGCTGGTTTTATACGATACTTTGTAGCTTTTTTAGGCATGCTGCTAGAAGGAAAGGGGTTTAAACATAGTTTATTCTATTTCTCCTGTGATGGTGGGAATTGCTTGACTGAGTACGTCGGAGGTCCCCCTAGGGTCATCTGCACTGTAAATCTCACCCCAACTGCTACACCTGGAGTGCCAGATGGTCCCGCTAAATGAATAATGTGATCTGATTTGGCGACCTTTCCTTAACTGTTTGTCTGGGAATTGTCATAAGCCCTGGCATTAATGTAGCAAATGAAAGAGTGAAGAGTTTTCATGTAATTACTAAATCCACTAAATAATAACATTCTTGTGATGCTGTAATCTGCAGTGTAATCTGCAGTGACACACGGTTTCAATGAGATCCCTTGCATCCCCTATCATACATTTTTTAGAGTCTGACTCTCAGTAGAAAAAAAAGGGTTTTGGAACCTAACATCTACATTTCGTTCAGCAATTGCTACGTCACTTAATGTTGTGGCTGCTGGTGGAAAAGAATGGTTTCTTTCCTTCTAACCAATTTGCTTTTATTGCCTGATCTGAACGCCAAACATTACATGATGATCCCTTGAGAGTAGAAATTGTTACTTCAGAATAACAGCAGTGGAATCTGTAAGGCATTCTGACTTCTCGAAGCATGACACATAATGACGCCATCTCTGTCTCTGTAACATCTACGTCAGTGCATCCGACTTAAATGAAAGTAATTTGTTTTGGATGTCCCCACAGTATGAACACTGTCACTTTCATGGCTTTGGTAAGTAATAATATGTTGTAAATCTGTATCTTCTACCTCATATACAACTTTGTACTGAGCAGCACAATAATAATAGGAGCTGCAGGGGGTCTGAGACCAATTCAAAGAGCTCAAAGAGGTTCAGCACCATGGCTTCTGGGTGCCCTAGAAAAACTGACTTTGATGACTTTGATGACTCTCTCTGCACTTCAAAAGCCTACAATAAATGTCCTTCTAGGTGGTACGACTAATGTCCCGTGTCTAGATCACCCCTATGGAATAGCCAGTACTACAGTTGGGCATCCTCTATAACCTGGTGGTGATGTCATCGAAGAAAGCATTGAGATCACTCAGTAACACAGATCTCTTTTCTTATTAGTACATAACTGTACTCATAGGCCATGCTGTTGTTCACAGACCATTTCAGATCATCTGGGACCATGAAATCTGTTCACCATTAGCCATTAGTGTTTAATCATGATCTATGAAGTCTCCAACTACTTAAATTATACTTACCATATTTTAAACGTGGACCTGTCAATTTCGAAATCATAAACTCAGTGCAGGGCCGCCCCCCCCCTTATCTACCCTTCTTCTCCCTCCGTCCCTGCCGCCCCCCCCATTATCTACCCTTCCTCTCCCTCCCTCCCTATTATCTACCCTTACCCCCCCCCCTTGTACTTACCTTTCAGCAGTTTTGCGGCGAGTCTCCCTGTTCGGTCTCGGTGCCGGAAATGAGGTAATCTTCCGGCACTCAGCATTACAAGCCGGCACCGAGACCGAACAGGGAGACTCGCCGCAGAGGAGAGAGAGAGGGGCGCCGAGCGGGTGCTGACAGCTTGGTAAGCGAAAACCGGCGCCCCTTTCTCTCTCTTTCGCTTTAAAAAAAAAAAAAAAAAAAAGGGCTTGGGGCGGTTGCCCCACTCGGCTCCATTGTCGGGCCGGCCCTGACTCAGTGGCCGCTTCGTGGAGAACACTAACACCAAAGTCTTAGCCTGCTAAAGCTCATCTGCTTCAAAGTTGAATGCATTGTGTATTCAGAGATACCCGTCAGCACACCTTCAACAGGCATTAAACACACATACTTGCCCCAACAATCATGCCACGATCAAAGTGACTTAGATAATGCATCCACTGGTTTAGTGGTTTTCTTGACTATATAGGCAAGGCTTATATATTGAGATACAACCACATAACTGTTTGTTTAGGTTAATATTCTCAGAACCACTTCTCTTTCTCAGTCTCCTATTTACTTGTTCCTCTACCAGAGTCCCTGCTGCACCTCTTTAGTGTTCATACCCCTCTGGCTGGGGTTTCTATCCACTTTGACAATTAATTAAGGCTATTAAATGATGGTAGAATGTCCATAGTTCACTGACCGCTCCATCCAATGTGCCTATAACCATTCTCCCTTCTCCTCCTCTTCATTGTCTATCTCTCTCCCCCCCTCAGTGCCCTCACTCCTCTATTCCCTCCTGTAGAGAATGGTAGACGGGTGACAACACAGCCACTACAAAGAACAAACTATGGATAGTTGTATTACTTAATAGTAGGTCTGTTGATAAAGTAGTCAGTTACAGTGGATAGACACAAATAATATTAATAATGTATTATTCACACAAAGGGCAAAGATTTCACAGCAAAATGTCTTCATGCAAGTTCATAGAGGGATTTCGATTATTTTTGGGCCCTGACGTGTTCTGATTCAAATAACGCACCTGACATTTCTACTAATTGTTAAAGTACGGGAGAATTCACAAAGAATTTGTACCTTCGTATAAAGTTCACGATCCTCCTCTTATGTCACTGTGATGGATAGTATGCCAGTTTGTACTGTTCCCAGATAATGGCGTTTGGGGCTTTGCAGAAAGTAGCTCATTATTTTCTATAGTAGTAATAATAACAGAATAGCTGTGCCATGCGCTATAATTACAATCATATGGGGAAACATATCAATCGAAACATATTAAAGATGGGACATTATCTATTTCTTATGTTTTTTTCCAACAGCTGTTTTATCTCCTTTTTGTCCCAATAAACTTCTTTACCTGCAGACCTGGGGGCCACCATTGTTGTTTTCCTGCTTAAACACCACACTGAGCTGATACTTTATGGCGATGCTAATGAAGTCCTTCCCTGCTTAGACTTTTATTAGTCCTAACATCTGCCCAGGTGATTAAGACCAATCCTTTCTATTGTTTACTACAGGCAGTATGATAAGGATTCAGGGGGTTTGTCTAGTAGATTATCTGCCCGTTACTTTATCATTTGTTATTAAATGGAAAATCTGTTTAAATTTCTTCTTTTCCATAGCAGGGAAGCAGAGAATGCCCGCTGTTTCTGTCTTTTTCAGTAAATCCAGCATCGTTTCACTAAAAAACGCTGCGTATTCACTGTCCCAATCAGCTTTGTACGTCCTCGTGTACCCAGCGCGGTCTCCGACAATGGCTCCGAGTCATGCTGACGATGCTCTCCGGGGCGCAAAACTCAATTTAAGTATAAGATGAATTTTGACATCATTGTTCTCTTCTTATTCTTCATTTGAATTCCAATCAGAGACGCAATGCTTTGTGTAAGAAGCGCCCGTGTCTGTGAAGGGGGTTAAGCAGTTTCTACCTGTTTTGTTTACAATACGTTTGTCTCTTCATTAATCTCAGCCCCCGTCTGGTGAGCTCGTGGGTCAGATGCCAACTAAAATGAAACAAAGCAATACAGCGCAGAAGTGCTTTTAAGTCCAAGGGTAAAGCGAGGTTTTAACCATTCTAATCAAATCCTCTCTTTCATTCCTAATGACAAAAACATTTATATATGGTAACGCTCCATCACAGCCAGCCTTATAATAATAATAGGGGTCCCGGGTGGGATAGATATATCTGCAACTAGACCCCCAAAGTCCAAAAAGGGTCAGATACACTGCTATGCCTGTCCCTCGTGGTCTTGTGTGGGACGGGGGCATCTGGCCTTCTGCATGGGGCTACCTGTTGCTATTGAAAGCAGCACAAGGGTAAAAATTATTATTATATATTATTATTATTATTATATATTATTATTATTTTAAATCTTTATAGAAACATACAGTTTGACAGCAGATAATAACCATTCGGCCGCCAAGTCTGCCCGTTTAATCCTGGGTCTTAGATTCAGGATAGCTTTATGAATGTCTTATACATGTTTAAATTCCCTCACTGTATTAGCCTCAACCTCTTCTAATGGGTGGCTGTTCCATTGATCTACCACCCTCTCGGTAAAGAAAAACTTCCTTACATTACATCTAAGCTCCAGAATTCTAATATGTCTATCCAGCAGGTGTAGCACAGCCCAGAAGCAACAGCAAGAACCTGGGATACACTGCCGCTAATAATACTGATAATAGAAAGATGTTTAGATCTGATAGCCTGTGAATGATAATAGAGTAAGACGCATTTGCAGAAGAGCCCCAGAGCGTGCGCGTGATACGCCTGCAGAGCCGGACCGGTGTTCCTACAGACGCAGCACCTTGTTTATTATCCCAGATTGCATTACTCTGATTAGCGTGTGGCGTGCGATGTGTTAACTGCAACTGCTAGAGTGCCCATTATCCCCACTCCAAATGAATGTACAACTCCTATCACGCCCTCCTACGACTATTTATTGGTTTGTGAAGATTGACATGTTAAATGGACATAGTCACTACATTTAGTTATATATAGCGCCAGCACATTCCGTAGGGCTGTTACAATAGGAGCAGGTGAAAATATTTTAAAAAGACAATGGCAATAACATTAATACACATTAAAACATACTGGTACAGAAGCAGATAAGGGTCCTGCTCTTGGGAGCTGACAATCTACTGGATGGTCGTCACAACTCACATCACTCACAGTCAGCACTCTGCAAACTATTCCTACAACCTTCAGCCAGCGCTCTGAGCTAAGGCTATATCAGTGCTACCTTCCTAACTAAACATTCTTAGTGACTTACTACTTGCTGGCTAAAAGGTGATGGGAATGAATAAGAATCTCTCTGTAGTATATATATATATACGCTGTCGTGGACTGCAACTCCCATCACAATACGAAAGCCAGGATAGTGCAGCATAGTCCCCGAATTGGTGAAGCTGGTGAGACCAGCTACTGAGCGTCACAGCTCTCATCATGCTCATCCACTTAAACTAATAGTAGGATATGGATGATGAGAGTTGTAGTCCACTGCAGCTGGTATTATTAACCAGCAGTGGTAAAATCCGTGCTGCAGAAGGATTCAGGAAGGAGCGGGTAACGGGCGCAGGTCCCCAAAACACTAGCGGGCTTCCTAAATAAGAGAAACGTGAACCCACAAAGTTTAAGGGGCTCCGGCACCCGCACTGGCTTCACCGGTCTGAGATCAGCTCATCCCCGTCTCTGCCGGGCAGCATCCCGATCACCGGGAGCGGACAGCAGCGCAGCGAGAACAGCGAGTCCTCACTCCCCGCATCGCTGACATCAGCGCAGCCAATCACAAGAGCCAATGGGCGGAGAGCACCGAAACCCCGCCCTCTGAGAAACTTACAACAGAGGAAACTTGAGCTCAAGTCTTGTAGTGTCTGCTACAGCAGGGCAGTGGATGGGTCCCAACGACAATCGGGAGGGAGACGACTCCGGGGTGATACAATGAAAAACTATAAGGTGGACTTCATGCTCAGCAGATCTGCACAGCTAAGGCATGGTGGCACCTAAACCTGCTTGATGACCCCCATCTCCAACCTACTTTTGTCTCAAGGAAGTGAAGTGTGTGACCTTTGGACCTGACACCTGGCACTGGGACTCACCTGGCTCTGAGTAAAGAAATTATTATAATTACTTGATCACTCAGATCACTTTCTTGGACGAAGAAGAAACAAGAATAAAAAAAGTTAATGACTGCCTGATTCTAGACATTTATTAGATCCTCCGCCTATAGTAAATCAATTAAAGCTGACCAGAGACAGAGAAGACCTCATCTAGCTGTTGGACCTGGGATTATGCTCCATATATGGATGTAAGTTTAGAAATGGCTACTTTGGAAAGTTATAACTTGTCCCTTGAATACAACATGTCTTCTGCACCTAATGTGAGCAGCAGTATTGGGGCAGTTGGTAAGCCCCCCACCATCCCAGCCGTCATGTTTATCTTTGGGGTGGTGGGAAACCTGATTGCCATCATAGTCCTCTGCAAATCGCGCAAGGAGCAGAAAGAGACCACCTTCTACACGCTGGTCTGTGGACTGGCTCTCACTGACTTGCTCGGGACTTGCCTGGTCAGCCCTGTGACCATCGCCACCTATGTCCAGAATAAATGGCCAGGTGGGCATCAGCTGTGCGAGTACAGCTCCTTCATCCTTCTCTTCTTTGGACTGTCCGGTCTCAGCATCATATGTGCCATGTCCATCGAGCGGTACCTGGCTATCAATCATGCCTATTTCTATAACCACTATGTGGACAAGAAGTTGGCCGGTCTCACCCTCTTCGCCATCTACGTGTCCAACGTGCTCTTCTGCGCTCTGCCCAGCATGGGTTTGGGGAAGACCACCATGCAGTACCCCATGACCTGGTGCTTCATAGACTGGAGGACCAACGTGTCCACCCATGCCGCTTACTCGTACATGTATGCGGGCTTCAGCTCCTTCCTGATCCTGGCCACGGTGCTGTGCAATGTGCTGGTGTGCGTGGCTCTGATCCGCATGCACCGGCAGTTTGTCCGCAGGACCTCGCTGGGCACCGATGCCCGGCTCTCGGACTTCAGGAGGCGCAGCAGCTTTAGGAGAATGGCCGGGGCAGAGATCCAGATGGTCATCCTGCTGATCGCTACCTCCGTGGTGGTGGTGATCTGCTCCATCCCCCTCGTGGTGAGTCCCTTCTATCCCAGCCCTCCCTCCCCATCTCTATTCATTTTATTTGTCCCATTAAAAGCTGATTATTGAAGGGCAAAGCACAGACACATTGCACTGTGGTGCACACATGGTTAAAATCAAATGGCTTTATGTTTTTTTTTTAGTATATACATCTCTACTATACCTGTAGAGGTTGCCAACCCCCACTGAAGGTGTGTAAAGATCAAATAAATAGGGGGTTGGCATGTCTAGCTAGAAACCCCAGGAAAATACAGTGGTTATTAAAGATAAAATTGTTTCTCTCTGTTCTTGGCCATGACTCCCATCACCTCCAGGCATCACCTCTTTGCTTAACACGGCTTAGTTGTAATATTGGGAGCTATAGTCAGCTTGTGATGAATGCCTCTGCTTATGGAAATATTAACTTGGTCTCAACAAGTGGAAGTGGACAGAACAATTGGAATCTGAGAAGCATGTGCATTTTGAGGACCATCTGTAAAGAGTGTAAGCTCCTCAGGGGAGAGAGTGGCATTTTATTAATATTATCTTTATATAGGGCACAAGATTCCGCAGCACTGCACATTATTGTCATTAAAGTGGAAGTGCTGAGACCTCAGAGATTTAAACACATTGCAAACTATGTGTATTTGTTAAGTTTGGCACGCAAAGGGTATAATACCACCCTATAGCTGCCACTTGGGCAGGTTGAGACACAAAGGGCCACCAGAACTGGCCGGGCCCTTGGCAGCTGCCTAGAGACAACGCTGATATGCTTGTGGAAGCGAAAACCAGGATCTGGGCTGATAAAAGTCCACTTACTGAGTGGCTTGGAAGTATTCAGTAGTCCGTGTCATATGTGTGACCGCTCGCTGAGTCTATTTATTTTTATAGTGCCCAAGAGTATATATTCTTTAATTGTGACTAATACAGATGCTGGGGTATTGTGGGCTGTGTTACTGCTACCATAAAACATTTAATAAGGCAGAAGTCAGAACATTCCTGGTTAACCCAGACTCCAGCCTGATGTCTAAATAACTCATTTTCAAGATATTTCACTTTCACTTCCATGACTTACTCACATAGCAGCAAATCTGGACTGTAGTAGTTGTTTAAGCTCTATAAAGTTTTTTTATTGGTATATAATAATAATAATAATAATAATAATATAAAAATAATATATATTATATTATTCTGCCTTAACTTTATTCTAAAAATGCAAGTGTGTGTCTTGACAAACTTTTGGGTTCGGTGCTTTATCCGGAAAAACAAAAAATAACAATTGTGAAACGAGCAATATGTTCTTTTTTCGTTGAAATGTTAACAGTTTTGTTTTTGATACAATGTTCCTCTTAAGAAAGTCTACAGAGGCATGAGGGCAAACAGTAGCTTGTTGTGTAAGTGTGATAATGTACTTACATTCCCAGTTCTGCAAGTTCGACAAGATAATGTGCAATACACTCCACCTTAATTATACAAATCAGTAAAGGTGTGAATGATCTCAGATAGGTTCAAATTGCTGCGGCATTTGACTATTTATTTATTCTGTACCTGTCCCTGCCAAAGGAACCAGAAATGTAAGAATAAGAAATCACTAATGGCTAATAAATGGCTGACCTATATCAGAATTTTAACTACAATTTAATAGATATTATCGATAAACTAAATAATAATAGATTTAACCTTTTTCTGGGAAAGAAACCTGTGCATCCTAGGCAAGCAAAGAGTTTTTAGCACTTTTCAGACATTGACAGGGTTAAGGGACATCCGCATCTCGTATAATGTAATAAGCGACCTCTGCCACTAGTAGCCGAACAGACGAAATCTCGCATCACTCTCAGCCCAGGGTTATAATAAGGTCCTGCGCAATAGCTACTGTGCGCTGCGATGCTAAGGGCCAGCAGAGCATGATGAGAGTTAGAAACCAGTGTGTCTTGCCTGCTTCACACCGAAGACAACAAATTGCTGCTGTCTGCAGACGTCTTTATCAAGAATTGATATTTTGATGTCAGGCAAATAGCATTTGAGATAAAATATGCCAGCGTTGTGACGAACCTATTCCAATTTTAGTTATAGAATTTTTTTAATCTATTTTACTCGCCGCCTGCCCTGCATAATTCCCCTAGTGATGTTCGAAAGTGGTACCAAAAATGAATCATTCTGGTGATCAAGTTCCTCCAGTGGGTTTTCCAGTGCAAGAGGGTGGTAAGCCTCAGTATATAGATGTCTGGCATAGAAATGGGGAGATTCCAAACTTTTCTGGATGAAGCAAACTTTCATGGCATTTCACTGCTAAACTTATATAGTTGCACTCAAACTCAAACACATTATGGTTCTATCAGTGTCCAGTTGCAGCTACTAAGTGTCCTATAGGTTGAGAGCTTTCTATAATGATATCTAAAGAGTTTAACAAACTGCTCAATGGTTTTGCAAATTGTGAAATGTTTGAGTGGCAAATAATTCATGTGATATCAGGCAGCTTGGTTATCTAAATCAAACATTTACATTTGATGTTTACCATTAACCAGCTGCTTAAGTTTAATGTCCTACAGGAGATAGGCGAGGTCTATGTATGGGCTGCATACTTGGCGGCTGATTATTACTTATTAAAAATTGTTTTTGGCACTTTGGGCTGCTGCAGGAACTTAGCATTGACTCATCACTACCAATTCTACAGTTATATTGAGACACTTAACATTTTAAGGATGAATCACAAAATATTTCATTGCTATCACAACCTTAGTAGGTAGAAACCTCAGTGTCACAGGGTTATCTTGTTTGAAACCACTAATTTCTTGTACATGGTACAAACAAAAGCAAGAAGGGCCTAATGACAGTTAGTAAAAAAAACATGTGTCAGTGTATATAAAAACATGTCTTAGTTTGAGACTAAAGTCCTTGATGTGTGACTAGATGTTTGACCGAACTTCCAGCTTCTTCTGGACCACCATGCATTTTGAACACAGTAGTGCTGGAATAGAATCCTTTCCATAGTTCCTGCTGTTCAACCTTATCTGGTTTCAATGACGGAAGTAGCTTCCTTAGAGCAGAGACACTACCCTAGAGAGTCTTCCACCCAGGGTTGTCCCCATGAGGGTGCTGCACCCAAGACCTATGAACTCTTGCAACTTGGCAGGCTGTAATTACTAATAATGAGAAGTTAAAAAAGTTTATTACAGCACAAGGATCTAATGATGACTGCCTCAGCCAAGCCGCTGTTTAGTCTACACCAAAACTATTTGAACAACCCCCCCACCACCACCACATTTTATTGAGTTAAGGTGTTATTCTTCTCCATGTAGTGATTCCAAAACACAATGTATCTAATTAAAATTGTGATTGCACAGTAATAGAATATGGTAGAGAAGCAATTTCTGGTCAGGGCGGTGCCCTTAATTGCAATGTCCTAATGCATATTATGTTCTAATAACGCTTGGAAGCTGTCTATGTGCTCAGTTAACCCTTTTGTGTGACATAGTCAACACTAACTTTACTGACCTGATCACCTGGTCCATTAGTAATTGTTGGAAATTTGACCCTACAAATTAAAATGAATTGTATTTACAAATAGTTAAAAAAATACCGTGTTATTGCTCTGTTGCATTATTAAATGTCCAACCCCGGATGCACGTTCACAACAATTAATTTTGTGTACTCAGCTTATAATGCATTGATTGATCATTGACTTTGCTAGCGCTGACAAATATTAACTCAGTCTAATGATAAGAATGTCCTAAATTGATAGTCGCGTTTTGCTTTGTTGTCTGAGATACATGATTAATACAAGGCTAATACATGTTTAGCAGTATTGTTTTCATGCCCCTTATGTTTTTGGTTGATAATTTGTTATTTGCCATTTTGAGAAATATAATCTACCATCTGCATCACTTTGGTTTGATAGTAACTGCTTCACTCTTACCTAGTAGACCTTACCTACTAGTAGCTGCAGATCACAGCAGAACTCTGGACAGTAAGATGGTTGAAAGGGTTTGGTCATTCATTGACCAAATATTCTGTAACTCTGCAAAAAATTAAATAAACGAAAATAAAGATTTATCATTGGTCTAATCAGGCTGATCACTTGATTCCATTTAAAGACAAGTTTGGTAGCATAACATCTGAAAAAAAGCACTGAACCTGGGAACACAGATATTACACACACTTTGTTATACCAAGTAGTAGTGGTGATGTTCACCTTGGCCATGCCATGTTGATGACCCATTAAATTTTGGTGACAAAAGTTGGAGTTAAAGGACAGCAGCATCTTATATCTGTGTCCAAACTAGAGATTCTCATGTGCTCTTCACTATGCACATGGTACATCACTGAGAAAATCGAAAACCAAAACCGAGTCGATACTGAAGAGTGGACAAAAATCTGATGACTGATGACCTTGCTACACAGCATGCAAGGAAAATGGGTTCAAACAGGCCAGAATGGGGTAGTTTGATGTCCTCTTCTAAGAAATCATCACTGTTTTCTACATATTGTTTGGTTGCATAGCACCATGTAAATCTAAAATGCAGATGGTCTGAAAAACGTATAGCGCCACATCTCTGAAACCCCTTAAATTCCAAAGTGGATTCTATAGGTTAGCTAGTCATGTTTTAGAGAAAAAAATGCATGATATGAATTATAAATAAGAATCACCGATTTTGTTCAATAGGTTTTTTTAGAACTCGCCCATTAAAACAATTATGTAGAAATCTACCTAAAAATCAGTTTAACTAATATCGTTGTGTTTGTGTCTACTGTGCTGTTATTTTATTTAACATTGCAACCCGTGAGAGGGAAAAAGGTTTTTTTTTTTAATCTATCCAAGTCTTTAACAACCACTTAAGCAAAGTGTGTTTTATAAACCAAGAATACATCACGTTAACGTCTAACGCTGCTAAAACTTTACAAGTCAAAGTTGTACCTTGATTTGTTAATAAAGCACGGCGTACTATTTAGTCTGTGTAATAGCAGATGGCTACTCTTACACAAATAGTGAGCAGGTTTTTCTTTCTAATTCTTTTTTTTGTATAGAAAAAAAGAATTTTTGGGTCCATGACAGTATCGTTACATGAATTCCAAGATTTCACATGGTCGGGGTATTGGCAGGTGACATGCCAGACACATGTGCTACGAACTTGGGCATGCATGCCAACCAGACCTGTATATAGGCTGAAAATGCACAAATCATGCCAAAACAACCCTCCTGGTGCGCAGATGATTATATCTGATTGAACTCCCCATTGGGCTCCTTGAGAATGAAGGAGAGACGCAGGTTCCTCACAAAGTTTTATAGCTGTAAAGAATTTTCCCTTAAACAAATTTGTGGTTATAAATATTGTATGCGCATAACTATTATTTTATTGTATGGGTAGAATATGGGCCCCTGATAACTCTTATTACGTACGGCTCCTAATAACCTTGAGGCGCTCCTGCGCAGAACATGCTAATGGGTCGTGGATGATGGCTCCACACATCAGCCGCTCATAAGAAGTCAATTCCTTTAGCTCTGAAGCCGTCTGCTGCAGTATATGCCAGCAAAGCTAATACATAACTGGAAGTTAGATTGAGACACTAGAATTTAAGTCTGAGAAGGCATAGTCATGCCAACAGTAGAGACAGAAGACACATAATTATCAACAATACAAACAAGCAGAGATAATCCAGAGTACTGCATTCTTGTTGACATGGGACATCTCTCCATTCCAGTCCCCAACACAGTCTTACAGACTAGATTTACAGAAGCATACACTGATTGCTTAGTGATACAGGCAACAAAGTGAGTTGCTTAATTATATGTTGATCAGATATGTGCTAAAATATGGGTGGATTTGTGGCCTCGAGGACTTCTTGCTTTCAGATTTCTGCTTTAAGAAGCAAAGTTACGCAACTTTTTTTTTAAAAGGTCTCTGCCTAACATGATGGAACTAGAAAGATTTATCGTGTCAAATGTACATTGGAAATAACGAAATAACTTTGATGCATTTGAAATTATTATTTAATTATACGTCAAGTACGGGCCTGTGAATATTATGCATGTATCAGCCCACTCGCTATAATGAACACAGATAGTTTATTAAAAAGTACACATGAGACATAATACTCATTTTAACCCTTTCACTGTCAAAGTTACGGCTCTGATCCTTTTTTTTTATTTTTTTTTTTTAAATGTAAAAACTCTTCCATGTAGACATTAGGCCTGGGTAGTAAGTTCCCAATATATATAATGATAAAGACGAAAACTAAATTGGGGCCATTTACTTCCTTCATTAAGAACATCTTCTGGAAATGAATCCTCTACATCTGGGAGTATAATTTAATTTCTTCATCATGTGTCTGTGAGTCTAATTCCTGTAGCTGTGTTTTTTTCTTTCTTTCGGATTTTCTATCGTTGCCACAGATTTTGACCTGAGATAAAATAATTGTTAATCCCGGGGAAATACACTAATGCTGGGTTGTAACTTTTTCTTAAAATACCCATTAACATTTCATACATTGTTCATTATCCTGGTTAATCAATCCCCTCTGGCTAAGAAATGGTGATAAAGCCTTTTTATCACCGATCTCCGACATGTTGCCCCCTAAGGACTCGGTTTTCCCGTCTCTTTCATGAAGATGCAAAACAGTTCCATGACTTTTAACGGGACCAACAGGGGTCATTAGATTAGCCCTTGATGTCAGACTTATCCGCAAACAACAGTTTACTTTGAAATGTGATCTTGCAATATATACGAGTGACCTTAAATAAAGCGGTAGATGTCGCTCATTTGTGGAGGTCACAATCTCCACATGTACAATGACCAGTGATTATAGATCAATAAAATTAGTTTTCAAATTGGTTTTCGACCACATTTCCTCTGCAGTTGTTCTCTCAGGTAGTAATAAATCACTTTTTCAAAATTTTGTAAATTAAAACCAGTCATTTACACGTTAGCTACAAAAATCTTAATGGCTGCTAATTAGAGGGAAGTTATTTGACAGGAAAAGAAAGATTTTTATTTGGCCTAACATTATGTATAGATTG
This sequence comes from Sceloporus occidentalis, assembly GCA_023333645.1. NCBI lineage: Eukaryota > Metazoa > Chordata > Lepidosauria > Squamata > Phrynosomatidae > Sceloporus > Sceloporus occidentalis. The sequence continues at coordinate 2,141,818 of JALMGF010000101.1, forward strand.
CTGGTCCCTTTCCTTGCGCTGGATGCAGTGACTGGAACAAGATGGCTGCTGCCGTCACCTTTGATTTACATTTATGTAAACATTGTTAATTATTAATAAATTATTATTGTTATTAATAAAGACATTAAGCTAAACTACATTCTGTGAGTTTCCTCATTGCAAGTGATTTGTGGTTATTTTACATGGGTGCCAACAGTATTGGAAATGTAATCTCATAATTTAACAAATTAGAGCGTAAAACACTTGGATTAGGTGCCGGTGTTGAAAGACAGGTTTAAATTAATCCTCACAGTGGCCATTTCCTTCGATTTGCAGGAAGTGCCATCTGCTGGTCATAAAAGCACTAGAAATGATTTGGTTATTTACAGCATTTTTACGAGATGTTGAAACGTGCATCTAGTTTTTAGACATTGCATGAGAAGTACCGGCTGCCAGCGGGACTCCTTTTCGGGACGGTTCCCATTACTGAGCTGCGAGCATTCTGTCCCTCTCTGGATTGTTTACAGTAGTAGTTAAATAACAATTATATATGGTTTTCCATGGGAATAAGATACATATGTTTTTGTTTAAAATATAGTATTCCACTTATGGTTGAGTTAAAATCCCGCAGTATTTTTTTTTTATTATTTCAATATTTGAAAAAAAAGATTATATTGCCCAATCTGACATTGGCATTAATGAAAATAACTGTTTTTGTTTCTAATAACTGCGTTGTAGTCAAAAATAAAGTGCACTGGTATACGTTATTATATTTTCTACTGAGAGGGTGGTAGATAATTGATCAGATAATCCCATCAGAAGTGGTAGAGGCTCATACAACGAGGGACTTTAAACATGCATGGGATGGGCATAAAGCTCCTGAATCTAAGGTCTGATTAAGGTCTGGGTCTCTACATCAGGAAAAATGGCCAGACTAGATGGGCCGAATGGTTCTTATCTGCTGTCAAAGTCACTGCTTACAAGAAAAGTCGGGTAGTAAGATAATGGCAGTGCTCCTGCCTCTCCCCTAAATCTGAAATTGCTGAATACTACTTGAAAGTACATGAGGTCTTCTTCTGCACCATGTAAAATTGGAGGGCCCCACTACCATATGTTAACTTTAGAAAGACTTCCTACGCTCATGAACATAAGAAAACCCAGTCAAGAGAGAAGTTACTGCCTTTTTAAAGGATATAGTTGTGTTAATGTGATAACACACAGGTACTTGACATTGCCTCGTGGTTAAATTGTACTGGCAGCAAACACAGACAAACGGTGGCAATCTTGTTCACAATTACATGGCTCTATGGCTCTTGTAAATTCAATATATGTGATTACTACAAAACCCCCAAAGATAAAGAGATGTTTGTTACAAATATATGAAATCACAGAACCATGGACGCTGTACGCCAGATTGCCCCTGGATAGGTGATCTGTTTTCTATCATTCTAATATCTATTAGCAAGAGCCACGGCTGTTTCTAGACATTAGTCCCCATTGGTTGAAAATGGCCAGATATTAAAGGATCCATCATAAAATGTCTTAATGAGCTTTGCCAGAGGTTTGGCACAAAAAAAGAACATATGCTGAAAGAGTGATGTAATGAAATAAATATAATAAGGTCACCTCTCCACAACTGTATCCATTTTATTCACCGGCCAAACAAAGTGTAGTGATAGCTAGCGAGTCACATATGATCGAGCTGAATGACAACCAAAGAGTTAAAACTCTTTACTTTAAATGACAAGTCAGGCTAAGCCACACAGTTGATTCAAGCCTTCGATGGCTTACCCAGCACTAAAAAAACTAAAAACTACTGGTGCCTTCTATAAAACTTTGTGATTGTGCCTTATTTGTATTCTTTATCTTGTACATCTCCTCAGTGTCCCAGTTTTGTTTTTGTTTTTTTTGGAGGGGGTCTCTGAGATCCAAACCCCTTAGTCTGGGTATCCCAATATTCTAATTGATTTGGTCAAATAACAAGCTGTAGGTCATGAAATCAAGTGAAAATGTATTGGAAAGCCCCTGTGTCACATGCCATTAAAGAAAGATGTCCCCGTTATTACCATAACAAATGCCAAGGGGCATGGTTTGACAATTAAGACCCAAGAAAACGCTTTTGGAAAGGAAATGGAGCATTCAAGGTTTGATCTGCTGGGAATTGCTTGATTGTTCTTTTGACTGGACATCAGACCAGTTTGAGACCATTGCACATATGGCAATTAAGAATGATTAAACTAACTTGCACCAATGTTTTAATTGCAAGAAGTGTTTTGTCCAACAAAATTTCAACACGCAGTATTTGGAAAGAATTAAACTTACCTCGAATACGCCAACAACTTGCCATGCCAAGAAAGTTATATGTAAAATAAGATGTGACGTCTCTGGAAAACTGGTCTCGCTGGATTAATTGCAGTTGCTTCCTTTTGGATTTTTTTCCAACTGGGACACAAATAAAAAAGTAAATTTTTATGTATGGCTAAAATTAACTGAAAGGGTATATTAGAAGAAAGAGTGACAAGTGTTCCTTACTTTTATCTCAGTCATCTATAAAACTTTTCATTTTACTTTGGTGCCAGAATCACTGCAATGTGTTCACATACTTTTGGGTTTTTCTTTAAGAGAAGAAGCGATTATAGGCGATCGGGGGGGTTCTTTCTCGTGCAGAACACACAACAGTTGGTTATGAATATCAACATTGTGACTTTCAACACAACCATAAAATTACTTGATCTATTTACTTTTTAGGAATGCGTTACATAAACGAGTTATAAGTATATATGTCTAGAGGTGGCTATACATTATCTTAAAGATAAGAACGTTTCACTCCCAAAGAACAAATATGAAAACCTATTTTATTTTTAATTGCTGTGGAAAATTCCTTCCCATTACTGGCGCTTTCAAAGTTTTTTGAAGTTGATGTCTGCCGTTTTATTCTGTTTGTTTTAAAGATAAACTTACTCGTGCTAAATATATCCTATTTTCATTTGCAGGTACGTGTTTTTGTGAACCAGCTCTATCAGCCTGAATTAGTCAGGGATGTCTCAAGTAACCTGGATCTGAAGGCAATTCGAATAGCTTCTGTGAACCCAATATTGGACCCTTGGATTTATATCCTCCTGAGGAAGACCGTCCTTAGCAAACTAATAGAAAAAATAAAGTGCCTGTTCTGTCGGATTGGAGGGGGTCGGAGACCACATTCTGCAGGGAGCTTCAATTGCACTGATGGTAGAAGGGTCTCGTCAGCCCTCTCAAGCCATTCTCCGTCATTTGTTTCCCGGGAGCTTCGAGAAGTTAGTTCAACATCCCAGACTTTACTTTATCCTTTGGAACTCAGCGATGGTAGTTTCAAAGGCAGCACCATTTTGCCAGGGGCCACCATGGCCATCAACACACATGGAACCTCAAGCAGGACGTTACATGGTTCAGACCAGTCTGTTTCTTCTCAGGGACCAGACTCCGAGCAAGTGTTGATTACAGACGAGACTCAGGTGACACAGACAACTCCAAACGGAACTTCACCCAAAGGGAATCCACTCCATGTCACATTTCCAGATGAACCATTGAATTTGTCAGAAAAATGTATATAGAGGTTTATGGTACAGACCTGTGCCATTCTCATGACAAGACCATTATTCGAGTCTTTTCATGTGGCACATGCTCTAGGTGTCTGGTCATGAGATGGCAAGTCATTTTCAGATGATTGAACAATATTGACTAAACCAGAGATGTTTATCATAGTTTAAGTATGCAGAATACCGGCTACCTACTTTTTCTGGCATACACTATTGGCACTTTTTGTTGTGTGAATATGGCACCTTTTCATGAAAGGATCTTATTTTTCTGTAAAGGGGCAAACGATTGATTGTTATATGACCCTTAATTTGCTACTTTAACTTTGCAATTTTCAGGGGCAAATTACATTTGCCTGATATATGATGTCAATTTCTGGCTAAGCTTTAAAAATGTGAATTTTTATGGTTGAATATTGGTGTGTATAAAGAATGTACATTTATTTATTGTCTTCTCTGTGAGAAGGATTTTAGATCAAGTTATCTAGTTATGGATTAAAATACAATTTACTTATCCTGCGTTTCTCAAGAAAATGAGGGGTATTATCAATGTTCTACTACAGTTTTGCACTAAAACCAATATATATATATATATATATATATATATATATATATATACTGTATGTGTATATATATGCAGATGTAGATTTCCAAGCACCAATGCTGTAATATGACATAGATAATTCCTCAATGCCGCAATCTGCACAATGATACAGATATTCGGATGGGCATTGTTGTTGAATGTAAACGCTTACTGCCGACAATTACACTTAAAAAAAAAAGGATACAGTGTATTTTTTAATGTTTTAGAAGACAACAAAATGTGGATCACCATCTATTATAGAACCCATATTAGCATATTCGTTATTTTCCAAATTTGCCGTAAAAGCTTTGATTATAACAGTTTTTTTGCCGAGATATCTGGGCAGTGCCTTAAACTCAGAGGCAGGAAAGTTTTTTCCTAAGCTTCCCCGTCAGTCCATCCCAGTTCCTGCCACTTGGCTTCCAAGATCTTTTTGATCCTTCACAACCCTTGGCGTGCCTACGAGTTGCACATGGAAGAAGAAAGTCTGGTGGAGCAAATAATCTCTTGTACTCAAATAGAACCATTAGTCTTAAACAGGGTTGATTATGATAGAAGTCATAATCCATGAACAGGTGAAGCATATGACTGGTGTCTAGCACTTTAAGTATATAAAAAAGGAAACAATGAAATACAAAAATAAAATAAAATAGGTGGAATCTATTTAGAAGATACACTATGTATCAAACAGGTGGCACCCAATTTAATCGGGCATTAAGCATGCTGGCACTACCAACACCTCCAAAAAGTTAAACAATATAAAATGAAAGAATGTATATGAAGGGCTTCAGGGAGTGAGTCAAAATGGTAGGACCCTAATCCTGGTTGGAACTACCAGTTGGACACAGCATTTAATGCAAGTACCTATTTTGCCATATGGGGATCCAGCCGTGCAAAAAATAATCTATTGTGGGTTGGAATTTTGGAAAACAATCGGTTAAATCATACATGTTTTAGGTATTGGCTGAAATTGTGTGGGTTTTTTTAAAAGTCAAAGTTCCTTTTAAATGTTATTGCTGTTCTTAATATAGCTTGATAATGTCACATCACATTATAGCATGTTCATGTATAGAGTAGGTTAAAATGCTAGTGACGTTTCATTTTCTTAGAACTTTTTTGACAAATAGACTAAAAAAAACCCCAAAAGACTTCCAACTGCTTTCCACAAGGGTAATATGTAGTGCTTGAAACGATAGAAACTCTTCCATTCTTCAACCAACCAATGCGAAATATAATTGATTCCATCTGGGCAGTATTTTGTTAAATCATTAACTGAAACTTTAAAGAGAAACTAAAAGTTAAATCTGCTATTTGCACAATGCCACTGGCTCGGAATGTACATATTACATGGCCAAAAATCAATTCCTTAAATTTTATGTAGTAATAATAATGAACAATAGAAATATTTATTTTAAATAAGAAAAAAAAGCAAATTGTCCCTACTGCGGCCGAGACAATCGTTCGGTGTCATGCCAGCATAGCTAATGGTCTAACTTTTGTTGTTGTGCTTATGTTAAAAGAAAAAAAACTTTGTGTAGCATTTACAGAATGTGACTCCATGTTATAGTATGATATAGCGTTCAGTACCACTGGGTGACTAATTTTATATTCTAGACTAGTGCTGTCCAGACTTTTATTGTTGAGGATCATATCATTCAAAAACCTGTGGGGTTTACAAACAGGCTGAGGGATAAAGAAAAATATCTAAGGGCATAGTTGGACAGTGCTGGACATATTAAAGGTGGATAACCTGATGTCTTTTAGCTACTGATCAATATCATCTACAATTTACAGACAGCCATTAAATGTGGAGGTGCAAGCTGGAGAGCATGGGTCACTTACCTTTATCGATAGTCATATCGGTCTAAGAGAAGGTGAAGTAGCAAAATGAGACAATTAGTACTGATCCAGCACAGAAGAAGAGTCACATAAGCTTTCACAGTCTCAGATGTTGCTTCAACCAGCTATCACATACCAGTAGCCTGTTGCTTTTGTGGTAGCTGCATGATAAGACATTAAAAACGTTATTAAAAGCACATTCTGTGTAGAAATAACAGATGATAAGTTCAACCTTGCATGATGCATTTTTTCAAAAAAATATTTTCCATTAGCTGTTTCTATGTTTTTTAGCATATTGGAGCTGCAGGTTGATTTATCATGCTCCTGTTCTTTAAAGAAGGGCCAGGTAACCCACTTGAATAGCTGAGCTCTATGGGCATTGTACTATGACAACATCTGGAGATGATCATTTTCATCAAGGTCACAGCTGATGGAAAACCCAGTTCCTTTTCAGGACCACCTGACATGGGTTGCATTTAAAGTGTATCCCTGTCTTATCCCTGTTGTCTTAGCCTGTAACCCAGCTAGAGATCCACTTGTGTCCTTCAGCTTGCTTTAGACTTGCTTTACAGCTCATGAGACATCAGTGGTCAAGTGGTGAAGCTGTGGTCAAGTGGTGAACCTGAGTTATAGCCTTAAGTGTCAGTATACCTGCTGTGTCAGGATCATGTTACCCAAACCTGCTTTAAAGGAACCAGTGAAAGCAGTTGGTCTTACGGGTTTCTCACACTTTAGAATATGATGTCATCCATCGGTCACTTTCTTGGGGCAGCTTAGTTGCAAAGCTATTTGTGTTTATTGATCATACACTTTGTGAATCCTGTATAGCTATTTAAAGGGGTTTCTTTACCAAGCCATAAATTAAGCATGTTGTGTTGCTTTTTGTGGTCCATGTGAATTCCTTTGTTATAATTACATTCTGAGTCTGTATAAGTGCAAAAGTCGTATTGGCCAAAATATTTTTTGTGGGTGGAGAGTGGGGACAAATCACAATAAAATTGCATTGTTAAGCTAATTTGTTTGTGTGTTGCCTTTATTTCCTTAGTATTCAGGACTCCTTAACTAACTATCCCTAACAAAGACAGTCTTTATTACCAGGGAGTCGCAAATGAATCATTAAATGGTTTATCAATAAAACATGTTGTTACATGGGGCAGGTAAGTGGAAGTCATTGGTCAGACAATCACAGGGAAATAAAGACAAATAACTACTTAGACACACAGAAATTAGCGAGTTTTAAGTAATAAATAAACATATTAAAAAAACTCAGGAGACAGCGCTTAATAGGAGACAAAATGTACAAAATGTTTAATAAATAATGTCAATAAAAAATATATATATCACTAATTTATATGAAATATACAAAAATACAGACAATATCAGAAACAATACTAACAAAACAATACAAACTATTAAGATAAAACAGATATATCTCAGAATATGCTGATATGATAGAGCAGACCTGGGCAAAGCACGGCCCGCGGGCCACATCCGGCCCGCTGAATAGCTCGGACCGGCCCGCAAAGAGTGTCCTGGTGACTCACCAATGAGTCCAGTGTCCCCCCCCCGCCCCGGTCACTTACCTTAAACTCCTGTGTTGGAAGCGTTTGTCTCGGGTGCCGGCGCTTTACGCTGGGCGCCGGCATATGACGTCAGACGCCGGCGATCAGCAGTGAAGCGCCGGCACCCGAGACAAACGCCTCACGCTTCCAACACAGGAGTTTAAGGTAAGTGACCGGGGCGGGGGGGGAGATCCTGAGAAGGGGGGGTTAGGGAGTTAGAGGGGAGATACTGAGAAGGGGGGGTTAGGGAGTTAGAGGGGAGATACTGAGAAGGGGGGTTAGGGAGGGAGGTCTTACTGTGTGTGTGTGTCTTACTGTGTTTGTGTGTGTGTGTGTCTTACTGTGTGTGTGTATCTTACTGTGTCTGTGTGTGTCTCACTGTGTCTGTGTGTGTCTTACTGTGTCTGTGTGTGTCTCACTGTGTCTGTGTGTGTCTTACTGTGTCTGTGTGTGTCTTACTGTGTCTGTGTGTGTCTCACTGTGTCTGTGTGTGTCTCACTGTGTCTGTGTGTGTCTTACTGTGTCTGTGTGTGTCTTACTGTGTCTGTGTGTGTCTCACTGTGTCTGTGTGTGTCTTACTGTGTCTGTGTGTGTCTTACTGTGTCTGTGTGTGTCTCACTGTGTCTGTGTGTGTCTCACTGTGTCTGTGTGTGTCTTACTGTGTCTGTGTGTGTCTCACTGTGTCTGTGTGTGTCTCACTGTGTCTGTGTGTGTCTTACTGTGTCTGTGTGTGTCTTACTGCGTGTGTCTTACTGTGTTCATAGCTTATTCAGTTATTGTAATAAATATTTTAGCCCATTTTTTAGCTCAAAATATTTTTTCCTTTTTTTTCTCCTCTAAAATCTAGGTGCGTCTTATCAGCAGGTGCGTCTTATAGAGCGAAAAATACGGTATGCACTCTGAAGCCTTGTTCATTTTGTTCACTTCTGTGCTGTGCTAATAGTTATTCAGGCCTTACTTATTCAAGCACCTCTACCAATGACGTAGGCTTGAATAACTTTATTAAACAGCACATAAGTTAACAAAATGGACAAGGCTTCGGAGTTTGTAGTTTGTAGAGGTCTGGCCCTCTAAAACCATTCCAATTTCTCATGTGGCCCCATGGGAAAATTAATTGCCCACCCCTGTGATAGAGGAAGTAAAATCTAGGAGTTAAATTATTAATATATAAAAATATACATATAAGTACAAATAAACTCTACAAGCTTTGATATAATCTATTGCTATAGAAAATGCAGCCTCAAGAAACCCAAAATTGCCATATTGGTTCCAGAGAATATAGACTAAAGATTTTTGTGACATCTTTTGGGGGACCAACATAGCAGAGAGGGTTGTGAGTGAATGCATCGCCCACCCCGCAGCTTTTATGGTGGTGGAGGAGGGGATTTGAGATTAAACATAATTTTTCACCCATTAATGTGTTAGCCATGTGCTGGTACTTTAAGGTCTATTCTTCCTAATTTCAAGGAATTTAATCTAATGAAGGGACCTCTAAAAGTTTATGCGATTTAGTTTCTTACTCAATGAAAGGTGGTCGACTAAACAATCACAAATACTTTAAACAATAACCTCCAGGGAAAAATAAAAGGAACAATTTTTTAAAAGCCTTTGTAGATCAGAGATCCAATTTTGAGTTTTATTGTCTTGTTTGTTTTCTTTTTTTTTTTTTTTACCAAGGAATGCAGTGAACAGAAATAAAACGAGTAAAAAGAAGAAGATTGTGTATTGATTAGATTGATCAGTTGTGTAACACAAGCGCATGCAGACGGTGTCATAAAAATAAGCTGATACAGACAAGCAGACAAGAATCTAGAACCTAAAATCTAACTAATCTACATTTTTCACTGTTTTGCATCGGGAGGTAATTATTTAGAAACTGAAGAAGAGACCAATATAGTTTTAGTGCTTCAATTTAATCTTACAAATTACTGTGCCTTCCCTTTGTGAAAGAGGAGACTGAAAAACTGGTTAGACCGGCCACTTGTAACATACCCTACAGTGAAACTCAAGCAGAAGCAACATCGAAATGACTACATTACACCAATCTGTGTGTGGGATCAAAGGACACACCAGTTCTTTAACTGGGCATTTTTTTCTGGGGGGTTTTAATAATTTTTAATAATATGGACAAATGTGAATGGTTGTGTTTTTTGTTTATGAAAGTCCTCAGAGAAAGAATGAACACATTTAACACATCCCCTCGCTTACCATTCCTCGATCGAGAGAGTAATAATAATTATGTTTTTGACTAAATGTTAGAAACAGAAACATATTATTGGAAACTTAGCACTATATACTGTGACAAACCCTATAGCATGAGGGCCATACATGTCACTTTTAGGGGTCCTAAGCACAGTCCTCTAGGGCAATCAGAGTCAGGAACAGCAGCTTTGAACAAAACAGCACTTTATTTTAACCGCTTAAACCCCAAAAACCAAATCATAAAAAGAAAACCTAGCTCCCAATTGGAGCCCTCTCTAACTGAACTATGCTGGTCCAGACTGACCAGCCTAATCACCCACTACCTCAACTGGAAAACCTCCCCCAGACAGCACACAAAATGTCCAGGCAGGTATTGCCTCACTTGGCTCAGGGATGGTCTTGTTCAGGGCCTCTCCTTGCCCTGGGAGCGCAGGGAACTTCCTCTTCCCCCAACAGTCTCTCTGAGTATCAGGCTCCAGGGGTTTTTAATGTCCAGCACCTGTGCCTGATGCCGGCCCCATAAGAATCCCGGACCGGATCCTGTGGACTTCTTGCCTCCTGGAAAACTCGGCATGGAATTTCCACAAAATGGGGAAACGGAGAATTGGCCCACCCTGCTCTCCAATTGCTCCACCCCAGGGACCCATATTTACGATCTGGATATCACCTGTACCCAAATGCCACACTAAGCATCTCCCTGGGGTTTACACTGTCACATATCCTCCCCACCAGCTCAGAACCATGGGGCTGAGCGACCATGGGACTAAGCAGCTCTGCTGATGACGTCCCTCTTAGGTGGGCATCAGGAGGCTTTTCTTTCCACACAACATAAACGTGTCCCGGTATTGGAGACTGTCTCCTTGTATCCGTCTGCCCTTCTGGGTTTCTGCAACCATCAGTGAATGGGAAACACACTGCATAGCCACGCCTCTTCTCTGTACAAATGAACATCATTGTAGCTTGCTTATCCAAAAGTTTTACCCTGCGTGGTCTACGCGATACAGCCAAGTGCACACCATCTTCCAGCTGTTTCCCAGTAGCTTGTTCACCATCACTCCTTTTAATACCAAGCCCATTTTTATGTCCTTTTACCCTAGATGCATGTAAAGGATGGACCTTATTGTCACCTGTAGAAGGTTCCTCCTTTGAAGTATAGCTTCTGCTGGACCTGGGACCAGCTGCTCCCTGGAGTAGCTTACTGCCATGTTGATATTCTAGTTGGCCAGTACTCCTAGCACCATGCATGGACCCTCCTTCACTTAACCCATAAAGCTTACATTAAATGGCATTCTTAATCACAGTCTTTTTCTCCAGACATCTTGTATTGTACTGTGGCTGCTCACCTGCTGCTTGTACAATATTGAACGTTTCAGATACAGTGTCCTCTTCCTCCTGGACCTTAATCTGTTGCTGCAGAGCTAGCTTGGCCTCCCTTTCTTCAGCTAGCTGTATACCCAGTTCATCTAACTGGAGTTGTAGTAGTACATGTTTTTCTACTGCAGTAACCCTTTGTTCCTCAAGGGTTGCTTTCACCTCTCTCAGCTCTAAGGTTGATATTTCCAGTTGATATCTGAGGGATTTATTGTCTTTATCCAGTTCAAGCCCAACTTGTTGAAGCTTTACATTTGAAGTCTGGGCGTTCTCCAGACTCTCTGCCATTGTGTCTCTCTCAGCCTGGATATCAGCAAGCTGCATCAATAATGTTTGCCTATCCCGCTCCATTTGCTTTAGCTGGGATTCTGTGGCTTGTAGCTGATCCTTGCAAGATTCCAGTTCAGCCTTTTCTTGGGAATACATGTCTTTTAGGGTTGAATTGGCCTTAAGAAGTTCGGCATTCTCTTTACTGGTTTTAAACAAGACTTGGATTTCATCTTGTAGTTGTTTTACAGTCTCCTGTAGCTTTACCTTTTCTAGACGCTCAACTGCAAGTGTTAAATTCACACTGCTATTCTCAGAAAGGAGCCCGAATACAAGCTCTGCGTCCTCTTTACCTTTCTGGGACACCTCCGGGAGACGTTTTTCAACCACCAGCTTTTGTTCCTGCAACTGTTGTATCTCTTGAAGTTTTGCCGACGTGTCAACATGATGTCAACAATCCAAGCACTGGCCCAGGGCCCAAGGACTATGGAGAGGCCTTGCTGTGTATATACATTTTGTTAATGGTTGCTTGGGGGTCAGTACAGCTATTGTATGTGTGAGGAGCCCTTCATCAGCGCAGACCAGACCCAGACTCCAGCCCAGTCTTTTTGCAACATGGATAAATTGGTTTGTGGCATAAGACCCCATACAACTCTGAGTAAACCCTAGAAAGAGAGGTCCTAGGGCAAGATTCCTATTTCTCTAGAATAACACATTAGCTCAGGTACAAAGACCACCATGGTACGTATGAAAAATTTCATCATTTGATGTACTGGCTTATTAATCACTCAATTTCACCGACCAAGGTCAGACACTTACCCCCTATGGAGACAAACAACCATGACAAGTTAATTTGTCCTTTGGAGAAGATAAAAAGTAATCTCATGGGTATAACAATCGGAACACAACATAGTAACCAAGGACAACTTTAACAACAAATGAAACAAGGTAGCAATTACACAAAAAGCTAGAAAAGAGGATATTATGATTAAATCCCTTCTTCCAGAAACCTCTGACCTTTACGATTGTACCCTTGGGTCATTGAGATTCATTATTTTATTGGAGGCACCTGTGTCCTGTCTGATATTAATTGAAGATCAGGATAGTTAGTAGTCATTACGGTCTGGCGATAAGAATCAATAGTCTATTCAATCTTCAAACATCTACTTGGGAAATCTGGAAACAGTCACATTTCACACCAACCCGATAACTTTAGCTAAGCGTTAGAACACTGGGTGTTAGTAATTGTTAAACATTATTGCTTTACTGTAAATATAACTTATGACAGAGATGATAGACAGATAGATACGCACTTGCATATTTTCAAAACAACCAAAGTACATATAAGCAAATTATAGTACTTGGTCAATATGTCATTGTTAATATGATCATGATTTTAGAATGTAACCTCACTGGCGGTTCCCCCCACAATCCTACCATTCTTGCTAGGCTAGATTGCAAGCTCACGGGAAGGGTCCTCAACTCAGCTTAGTAAATGAAGAAGGATAATTCCAACAATGGATTTACAGTAGGAGGTTAGTAAAATTAACCTATTTGCCATTGTCAATGAATATGTCGCCATAGAGGCAACACGTGATTAATTATGATCCAACCATCTGCTCGCCCTTGACAGATACTCTATGGGTATATTGATTGGGTAAACACACGCAAAACACATTGTGTTATTATTTTTTGTGCGAAATTTACGATGTGTAGAATGCAAAAGGAAGGATAATACACGTTTTTCATCAAGCAGAATTAAACAAATATTCACATATCGTGTCTCCAATTCTTGTTTTACATATGGAAATGGTTTCCAGTGACACCTACACATATACAATATTGAGTGCATTTATAATCTGGGGTTTTCACAATTGCTGTTGAGCTTTCCTGTCATTACTTCTACGTTAATAATATATCAGAATTACTCCTCTTTTGTGTTTAAACACCCCCTGATACTTTTAGTATGATTCATCTGCCTGATTACAGAACGATTATAGTTTTTCAGTTGTATGAAGCAAAAGCTATGGGGTGGCAATATCTAAAATGTTAACTATGTATAAACTAAACCACCCAATAATTGGTTTCTTTAAAACCAACGTAACATTATGTGTAATTTAGTGAGGGCTCCTTTGGATCTGTGGAGACTTTTTGAAAGTACTTGATTTTAAGCTTGGCAACTGTCCAGTGATAGGGAATTGCAGCACAGATGATAGATGGAGGGATACCAGACTTCAGAAGGAGGATTTCCAAGGTGATGACTTAAATGCTTGGCACATGTGGGTTTTAGCATTGCCATAGTCTTGCACCCTGATAAGCTGTGTAAAACTCTAATTTCCCCAGAAACCAGTACTACCTGATTCCCTGCTTGATCTCTGTTGCTGATGCCTAGTCCCTTTTACTCTGTTTGTCTGTAACCCTGACCTATAGGCGGCTTGTTGGATGTGTTGTTTTCTTGCCCTTGATGCAGTGACTGTTGACCACTCCAGTGCCTATGGTTTTTTGTCCTGTGCTTGGGCCATTCTTGCTTCAGAGTCTGCATCCTGGCCAAACTAAACTGAACATCAAAGGGTTTAAGCACTTGATTGGACTTTATCTATGCAATACAGATGTGCAACATCTTGATTCCTCTATTTTAGAATCAAAACAGGGGATAGGCTGAAACAAGGCACCTTATTACCCAGGGAGCATGGACAGATCTACAGTATGTGCTGCCACCATCATCCAGAGATGAGAGGCGATCTGGAGCTTTTGGGGCAAATCCAAAGAGTTCCCAAAATGAACATTTGCCCATAGCTCCTTTCTTTTTCTGTTCTTAGGATTTGATGGGTCTTATACCCAGCCACCATAGGTCTGTTACACACTGGGAAGCCTCTCCGTAAACCCTGTTTAGTACCCTTCAAAAACCAGCCACCTTCTGTGATTATCCCATGTCATGGACATATCTTGGAAATTATAGGTTTCAAGTGTGTAAATTGTACTTCAGAACAGTCAATACGGCACATGTAATATGTTCACACATGTCACGAATAACATGACAGACACTGCCTGCATAACTTTGTCCCAGTCACAAACCACATCTTTATTGAGAACTTTATTTATTTGAATGATTGTATTATGACCTTGAAATATATATTATATATATATATATATAGATATATATGTATATATATATATATATAACGAGTAGGTCATCAGAATGTTTTTGTAAGGTTTTGTTCAGCCATTTACATTCTGTAAAGAAAATGTGGGAATGCCAGGTATCTGCATCCATCCATCTATCTATCATATATATATATGGTTCAATCTGTTGTTTTATCCCCGTTTATAATATTAACATGTTCATATCCAATAATTAAAATATATTGTTAAAATATCCCAAATCTTGCATCTATTTTTTATATTCTTCCTATTCTTTTTTAATCCATACTAGTTTCATTTTTTTATTATTACATTTACATATCTATATCTATATATATATATGCCTATACAGTAGATGTTATTGGCTTATTTGAGGTGCATGCGCATGGTTGTTTTCTTGTTGTACACAATTTTTGGGGTTCTTCCACAGAATTCTGTTACTAGTCATTCCAAATCTATGTGTTGAAATAGGAATACAGAATCATACGTATCAGTATGCAACGTGATACCTATAAGCTGCTTAGTTGTTACTTACCCCATAGTTATTTATGGCAAATGATGTGCCAATTACGGTTATTTCCATAAACAAACATCATTTCGATCTGCCTGAAAAAAAGAACAATCATATTTTCCCCCAGATCGATGCTTCATTAACTTCGCAGCTCATTTTGGCATAGCTCAGATATAAATATGGTTAATTATTCCAGAAGTGGATTTGCCGTATGTATGCCAGCACAATCCTCATGGGGAGGCGGACTCCGCAGTGCAAATACGCACTACTCCTTTTGGGAAAACATGTGATTTGCGCTAAGCTTGACAAAATGGTTTATGTCTTTATTAGGAAAATCCAATTCCCCTGTGAATTCTAAGTATTATGTTTTTATTAGCCTGCCGATGTCTGTGCTATTTCTATATCCACTAAATACAAATAAAAAAATATTGTGTCAAAAGGGCTTACAAAAAAATTAACTTCAACGGGATTCAATGTCCTGCAACACTTATACCAGCCGCACGAAACAAGTGATAATCAGCAAATAGTATTGTGCATGGATGTAAACACATATAATGTATAAAGTGCGTAGATCTGAAGATATTGATATACTGTAAGAATACATACCTTACCTTCTTCTTCCACTTTGCACAATATTATAAAGTTACCATAATACCTCTTGCTGACCCAACATAGACAAAGATGTAAAGTTACATAACCTTCCGGAATCTCGTCAGTCTCTTCTTCAGATGGAAGGGTTTCCTGAAAGCTTATGCAACTTTAAATCTTTTTCTATGTTGACCGAATAAAAGGTATCGACTTTAACTAAACTTTTTATCTTGGGCTAGTAATAAGTGAAACGTGATGGATGATTTTGTTTGTGTTTTCGTAGGATGCTGCACGTATATTATTTTTATTAAGTAAAATGACATTTTTAGAAGATTTATTGGCTTTTCACAAGTTGTCACTCTTCATTAACCTGTTTCGACCAAAAGCATTATCGTACCGCGCACCTACCTGTCACCAAGCTTATTATTTTACATAATACAAAGGCGTCCTGGCTGTTTCACAAATCAAACAGGTCTAGGGGACAAAAGCGGCCCTGGCACTTACAGACTCTGACTATCACGCAGCCTGCGGGCACACACGGCGGTCACGGGTAAGCCATAGCAAGTGGCAGCAAATGTAAATGCTCTGCACCATCTGGCGCTGGCCCCCTAAGCATTTGCCTGGTTTGCAAGATGGCCAGTCCAGACCCGGACCATCAAATTATAACCATGTTCAACCTTTGGGGGAAAAAAATCAATTTTAAAGGCTGATGAATGAGCTGTTTTGTAAACCCGCCGTGGCCCTGGCATTGAGTAGCTAAAACCACGTATATTCGCACGGCTACTTTCCTGCAGCGGTAGAACCGGCTAACACAGTACATGCTCTGGTGTTGGCATGTTTATAATGGTTTATGTTTTTGGATTTGTTTGTATGCTCCATGTTATTTGTTTCCAAGGATTATTACTAAGTAAACAATCCCTAAAGGCATAATTAGAAGCCATCTGTGGAAATGCAGTTCTTGTAGATTGGGGATGAAAATGTAAAAATGATAACACATATTAAGGCTGGTATACACAGTTTAAATGTCTCAATAATATAATCACACTTTAGGAGTAAACGTGTGTGTGTATAAACCTTATAAATCTTAAAAACATGTTATAACTTATGGAAAGAACATGGTTTACAGAGCAAAACAGAGAAAAAGAAAATGTGTTTTCTTTTCCAAATTACAGTCAGTGTAATGCTTCCTACATGCACCATTTATTTTGTAGTTGGACCATGTCCATAAAATCTATCTTTTAGCCAACACAGGCACTGAAAAAGGCAACTTTTTAAAACCTTAGAAAACTGATGTCAGCTAACTTATTGGCATTAAAAATTGGCCATCATGTATGTAGAACTCATTATTAGATTTGTGCAGTTTAATAATACATAACTCTACCACTTTTTGGCATGTATTATTACATTATTCATTTATTTAGAACTTATAAATTTGATTTAAGATTTGGAGAAGATAGTATGATGTTTTATAATAAATAACCAATCTTAATAACTGTGAATCAATCCAAGAAACCAAGATCTGTAAAAAATACAGAATATTGCACCTTAATTATTAAACCAGGATGCACTTCCACTTTTATTCTATTAGCCAAACTGTACTGTGAACTGCATGTGAAATAAGCGTGCCATGTTAGTGGACACGCATGTGGTCACCCTAACACCATGAAGGGACACTCCAGCCACTACTCCAGTACTTTGGTGGTCAGCACTGGAGCTGCAGCTTCTACTATGGAAGAATGGTTCTTTTTTTTCCCTTCAGGACACAAGCTAAACAGGTGCAGATTGGTGTGTAACTAGTCCTAGTTAGTAACTTAGTTTAGAAATGACTATGCAGCTAATGGTCTTATTGAACGTTCTTTACAAAGCCTGGGGTTCTACTATTATCAGAAGCAGCGAGATTTGAAACTATGAAACATAGCAAAAACAAACGTAGAAAGAGGAAATACAGAAGCTGTGGTTTCATGCTTCAAACAGGAAGTCGTTGAGCAAATGGGTAAATGACAAGAGTAAGTGGGTACAACGTACAACTCTGATATCACATCTAATATACCAAAATTTGAATTATTTCAAAAATTATTATTTCAAAAAGTTATTCTATTTTAATTGTGCAATTTTTAGTGAAATCAATACTATTTTATAAGTATTGGTAGCACAGTAATGGACTGGCCCAAACGGATTGTGACCTCCATGTAATGTATCCTTTATCGTTGTGGGGTCATGTATCCATGACCCCGGGGTCATGTATCCATGACCCCGTATACATAATTTATCAGCCGCTGTACCAGGACTGATTTTAAACCCCAGCAATCCACATTTCTCAACTGAAAAAGCAGCAGGTCAGGGTTTTATTTCTCTTTTACTTTTGAAGGATTTGCCTGGCCGCACTTTACCTGAGTATAAAAAGAGTGCGTGGCCGCGCATATCCAGCCGTGACCTGCACTAAGGTCATGAGGCCTCTGGCCTCAAAGTGCCACTCTGTCATCGCCAATTCGGCCCTGAAGACACGTCAATTTTGTTTACAGGATTGTGACTTTAACAAGTTTAACAAGTTACTCAGGGCCAGTGGAGTTACATTAAAAAAAGTGTAACCGGGTAAAATAGTGGTCGTAATATATAACTAGTTATTAACCACTTAAGGACCAGGCTGTTTTTTACTTGTTGTATCCTTTGGGGCCGAGGCTGTTTTAACACTTTTGCGGTGCTCGTGTTTAGGAATGTAATTTTCTCCTCACTCGTTTAGTGTACCCACACAAGTTATATATTGTTTTTTCCGGGACAAGAAGGGCTTTCTTCAGATACCATCTCTAACCGATGGCCATGTCACTAACAGATGGCAGTTTGAAATGCTCCTAGGAGTGGTCAAACGGCCCATATTTTTTTGGTTGTTGCTGAATGCCTCTATATCACGTCAATACAGCAACACTGGCAGAGCTTAGCTCATCGATTGCCTCCTAAGTAGTTCTTATTAGCCCCCCCGGGTGCCATAATTGAAAAGCATATAGACTTTCAATATGGTGAATATGACTGCTCCTAGAAGCGATCGTACAAGGCCCCTACATTTTTTTTGGTGTTGCTGGATGCCTTGATATAGAGGCATTCAGCAACACAAAAAAAAGTCAGGGGCCCTATTTGACCACTCCTAGGAGGGTTTCAAAATGCCACCTGTTAGAGACAAGCATTGCAGCAACACCAGCTGAGCGAAGAAAGTAATCATTAGTTGCTTTCTATGCTCGTTTAACCACATGACGTGCCAGGCATGTCAATTGTCGTTAAGAGGATGTATATCCGTGACGTGCCTGACACATCAATTGTTGTAAAGAGAAGGGACACCATATTTTAAGTATATTGGAACATAGTTCATCAGAATTTTTACATTTGTGACTTTCCTGTGGTGAAATATTCAGAAGCCGTCATGGATTTTTCCTATACTTAAATCCTCAATAAAACATTTTTTTTTATTCAGGTAGATTACTCTTGAAGATCAGTGGGAATAAAAACAGATTTATTATGGGTCATAAATGTTACTGATTATGTTATCAGTTTAATCGTAAAATAGGAAATGCCCATCCAAAGCAATAAGCAGCTATGATGAAAGACGTTTATATCTACGTATAAACGTGTAAAAACCTTCTATCTGTGGTACCCTGTAAAAAACCAGAGCTGGCATATGGAGTGTTCCCTTCTCTTCCCATATCTCCTGGGCTGTAGGTTGAAGGGAAAAATGAATAACAAAACTATTAGGGAATGTTTTTTCCTCAAGCTCTCATCTATCTGTCTGCTCCCTTCTAAGTAGATGAGAGGTTAGAGATGGACCGTCTCTATTTGTGAAGTAGGATACTTAATATTGCATACCTACCAACATTTCAAATGGCCAAATGTGGACACTTTGGTAAACACTTCGACATTTCAGGTGCCCACATCAGGACACTTTTGTTGATGTGGCTAAGGAAAGGTAGGGGGCATGGTTGGGCCTGTGAGGGACATGGTCAGGAGCGGGGCCTTCAGATACAGAGTGTCACAAGGTGGCCACATAGGTTTACCACATCAGCCATGCTTTCCAGGAAACGTATACGTTTTTCCTATTGCTGACAGCATAGGTAAAGTGCTCCCCTGCAGTATGTGGGATGTATAGACTTGCGGGCTGGTCAGCAATATGTAAAAATTATTATATGTGTCCTGGAAAACATGGCTGATGTGGTCACCCTATGGCCACATAGGAGCTACAACAGTGGTCTGTGCAGAAAAAGCACAGACCTCAGCTTAATTCACAGCTCCCTCGGGAGCTATTTATGATGTATGAATAATGTATTTTGTTTATACGCTTTCGTTTTTTAAGGAATTTTCTGCTGTTTCTAGATATGTTCTTGTGACATTTAGAGCTGTAGAACACTGCGATACCCTCATACCCAGCAAACATGCTGACCACCTAGAAGAGAAGGAAAGAGGCACAGGGATCTGGGTCCCAGAGAAGGACGGTTCCTTCTAAAAAGGAACACTAGGGAGGCCTTTGAGAATGGTCATTGGTGACAGATAATAGTAGAGATTTATACAGTCCGGGAACTAGTTTAATGAATCAGTAGTCATAGGGTTTGCTAATCTTTCATTGTCCCTATTCCAGGAAGAAGATGAGATTGAAGGACATTACAGATACAATTTAAAAATTATAAGAATAGATTTTATCGCTACCTTCCAGGCTACAAGAAGTAAGGCCAATAAGGACTTCTATATTTTTAAATACCATTTCTGCTTTTAATACATAACTTATTTGGTGCAGAAATGTGGGGTCGCTCTGGGTATTTTTCACCCCTGATTTAGTTTGATTGGCATTCTTTGGGCCTTACATTTTTGAACCTGCTGTTAAAGATTAAGAGCCGGTTAATCCAAACCTCTTGTTTGATTTTTAAATGGACTCAGGATGGTAATATCTGAAAATATTGAACATATTGAAGAACGAAAACTTTATTTTCAAGGACTTTAAAACTAGTTTTATCTATAATCTGGTGTTTTTCTCAAATGCAAACCAACTGTTCTGGCTGACTGAATATAAGTAGCTATGATCTGGTGACTAGAAGGAATCTGTTAATTAAAAAGTTTGTGTTTTGTTAAAGTGAAACATACTCTTAAGGTTTTCAAAGTGCTCAAGGCAGGATGGCACATAGATCAATTAAAACATTTTAATTCTTTGGCTCTTTCCATTACATAGAACTTTAGTTACTCCTTCATATTCTACATTTATCTTAAGATGCCTGATTCTCCCTATCAGTATGTCATGGTGGTAACCTCTGTGTCAGCATAGACGGCTAGGTAATGGATACCCCAAGCAGGAACAATACGTAGGCCGATATGGAGGACATGGGTCAGGGCAGGCAGCGACACTTTTGTAAACGGTATAACAGGCATGGGTCAGGACAGGCGGCGACAATCTTGTAAACGGCATAACAGGCACGGGTCAGGGCAAGCGGTCAAAATACCAGAGACAGACAGTAATGAAGCGGTATAGGAAAGGGGTACGGGTAAAAGGCACAGGAGGGCGGCAGGATACAACCGTAGGGGAGCTGGTATAACCAAGTAATGAGTGTTGTGTTTGGTGTCATTCGTTAGTACTATTGATGTCTCGCTCCTTTTCTCCCACTCCAAGTAGGCGCGCATGCATGTGTGTCCGTCCGTCGAGGCCTGAGCTGCAGCCTCGAGGTGGAGCCGCGTGTGCACCCCCAGTCTCCCGCGGGTAAGACGCGGCACTCTGCTTGAAGGCAGGTGACTCAAATAACTGCACCCATTTGGCGACAAGGATATATAGAATCTCTACATTTTGTGTTATAGCATTACTACTATGTTATTAATTAGCAGCTTGGCCAGTTTGTAATTTGGTTTGATTAGTGTGTAGTACGGTGTGTTAACCCAAAAATATGTTTAATCTTTTGTGCTCAGTTTGTTGGGTTGATATGGCGTCTCGTCCCTTTTCTGTATGTGGGTCGGCTAGGATTGTATAGTAGTTATGTGCAAATGGCCCAAAAAATTATTTGGAAGAATTTTTTGGTTCGTTTTTGCCCATTCGTTTTCGGGCAACTAATCTCGTTCCCTGCCCATTCGGTTTGGCTGAAAATTCTAGAGCATATTTAATTCAAGAACAATTTTTTTTGCCTGGTTCTGACATTCACTCTCATTTACTCTCTCTCACACTGTCATTCATGCTCTCTAAATGTTTCCCTACCTTCTCTGCCTTCTCATGCTTTCCGCATATTCTTCTGCATCTTCTATCTTCTACCTTCTCTTCTCTATTCTATCTTCAATCTTTAATCCTTAATCTGGTATCTTCTTTCTTCGTCCGTATCTCCCAGACATAACCCAGCAACTTCCCGCAAAATGGTGGCGCTTCCTGCATTGGGGAGGCTGTCACTGAAAGCGTCAACTTAGGGCAATAGGGCAGAGCTTGGGGTGACATCCTCTTCCGATCATCCAACTGCGCTTGCAGTGATGTCATCTCCCCGTCATTTCCTCCAATCTCTCGATTCTCCTGGTCTCGTTTTCGGGGCTTTTTACAAAACTCCAAATTTACCAAAAAGATACTTTTATTGGCTAACTGACGTTTAATGGATCGTAAGTTTTCGAGACTATCTTGGTCTCTTCTTCAAGCATATCATCTTTTCCAAATATGCTTTCTCTCTTTCTATGGCTAACACTGTAGAACTCTATACATTGCAACAAAATGACTTCCAAACCAGGACTGTTCCTTTATAACTGATCTTAACAGTCTTAACATTAATTATTTTCAGGCCCAGTAAATGAGCAGTGATTTGGAGTTTAAAGGTTACTTTGAAGCCTTTGAGCGCTGGGTGTTTGGACATGTATGCATCCACTGAATACAGACAGTACTTTTGTGTTTTTTTTCTATTGTTATGTTTTGGAGACAACCTTAGAAACAACTTACACATTAATTAAGGACACCTGTATCTTGGTTTCTGGTCCTAATTTTGGCACTTGGTCTTAGAGTCAGGATACCCATATGCCGATTACCATTGACTTCCGCTAGGAGACTGCTCCACTTATCTACCAACCTCCCAGTAAAGAAAAACTTGTTTGCATTGTATCTAAGCCTCTAAACCTCTAGCTTTAGATCATGACCTCTTGTTCTAACATTTCTCCTCCTTTCATTTGAACTTCCCTTCTGCACTTTGTTAAATTTGGCTATGGAAACTGTGGATAACATCATATCTTGCTCAATTTGCTATTCTAGTAGAAACACACATGGAAAAACACCAGGGTGGAAGAGTGGTGGTGGATTGGAGGCTGTGTTTCTTGGAGGAGCAGTTACAGATCATGGCCATCTTAGCATTGCAATCAGCCTGATAAATAAATAACTGGAACCATGGAATCCGTACTAAAAAAAAATCTGAATTCTCTTCCTACTTATTAATATATTGTAATTGATTACGGGATCTATACAGATAGTCTTTACTGAATTTCTCGATCCTCCTTGGGCCCCACTGCATGCTTGTTCAGTATCTAGACTAAACAATATCATTTTATAGATACTTTCTGCTTAAAAGTACAAGACATGAAATAACTTCATGCTTTTGTTTAATCCACATTCTTCTTTAATAATGGCTTGAAATGTTTATTGTGTTAAGAAGTTTCATTATAAACCATTCTGCAAGAAAAAAAGAAATCCATCAACAAGGTATCCTGTATAACTAATTTCTGCTAAATAATCACTGGCATTACTTATTATTAGTATGAACAAATCCAAACAGATATTAAATATGATTTTCTAGTACAAAAATCTCTATAAGACTTTAAAATTAGTTTTTATGTGACATATATTTTTATTATGTCTCTTTTTTATTTGTTTAAACAAAATACAAAGGGATGCCAAAATCATTGAAACTTTTCATACCTTTTCAATTATAGTCTTAATATTTCCAGTATTTAAATGCAACATTTTATTCTCCACCATTTCTAAATTCATGCAGACATTAGAAGGAAAATCCCAGAAATTGCTTTTGTGTATTTGATTGAGTATGATGTGTTATTTCCACAAAAGCGTAAAAGTAAGATTTACCACGAAAGGGTTAAATAGCGTGAGATGCCGTGAAATATTCAGCTAAGAACAGACAGATCAGGAAAGTAAAGGAAATGGAAAGAATAAGGGAAATAAGTTTTTTACACGGATTAAACATGCGCATATTGTCTTCTACTGTCTTGTGAATTAATCTGTACAGATTCCAGATCATAATTAGCAGTCACATTCAATCAAGTAGTATCAAACCGGATCCTCGAGCCATAATCCAGCTGGACTCTGTAGATTTTAAATTGTTGTTCCATTTAGAAAAAACATTAATTGCACACCCTAGTATGCTAAACAAATAAACTCAGCAGATCTGACATCTTATTATAACAATTGGGAAACTTCCAAGAAGATGTATCAGTACCTACCGACAAAAATAATCAATGAGGCAGAGTTTTACATGATTGTAAGAAATATAAATATATATCTTCAATTATGTAAGTTACCAGGGACAGAAAGGCCTTCCTATTTGTTATATATATAGAGACACCGCTTCAATGTATAGGTGTATCTGGACACTAAGCTTCAAATATACAAACAAGTCCAAAAGCTAGTGGCGTAAGCATTATATGACCATGTAATGTCATTTTTTTATCCTGGAAAGGTGTTTTTAAACAGCTTAAATTAAAACTATGGTTTTGAGAGTTGGCAATCTCCTTGATGCGAGTGTGCTGATCCCTTTGGACTGTATAGAACTATTTAATCTCCAATCTTGTCTGATCAGCCCTGTGTAAGTTGTTGGCACTATATAAATAAAAGATAATAATAGTAACATACAATACTAGTTATGTATAAAGAACACTTGTTTAAGGTGTAACACTCAGCCTGAATATTCCACTGGTTGCTATAGTGATTTCCAAAATTTTGCCCCTTTGCATAGGATGGCTTTTCACATAGACCCCGTGTAGTTTTGGACCCGAATAGCGCTCACACTCACACTTAATGCTGCAAATAATGTATTTGTTTGTCTTAGTCTGTCAATTCTAGTCTTGTCATACTATTTGTATTTTAAGAAGTGCTGCGTAAATTGTTGCCACTATATAATGAAAAGATAATACACAGGCATAACTACAGGGGGCACCGGGCGACCCCTGAGACCCCTTGTGCACGTCTCCACATGCAGTTTCAAAATAGTTAAGAAAGGACCCTTCCGATCGGAACTGGACCAGTCTGGGCCCTTTCTAAACTATTTAGAACCGGCATTGGGAGACAGGAACATATCAGGGTCACGTGACCCTGCTGTGAAATCAAGGCTGCCCGTACAGTGTGCGAGCAGCCAGACAGGAAGCTGCATGGGCGGTGAGAGGTAAGCGGGGGCGGGCGCAGGAGGGAAGTAGTATATATTTTTATTTTTTTGTTTGTATGTATGTGAGCATGAATATCTTAAGTGTGTGAGCATGGATGTGAAATTGTGGGTGTAAGCACTGATGTGTAATGTGTTTGTGTTGGAAGGGGAGGTAAATAATGCGCAGACAAGTTGTTTGGGGGCAATGATGGCACATACCAGCTGTTGACGTTGGGGGCGTGGGGCAATTTTTGCACCAGGGCCCTACGGTTTCTATTAACACCCCTGAGTTAATAATAATAATGTTAATAATAAATAAAAAATCTCCACTGGCATTATATGACTTTGAAATAAAATGTTGCAACAGTCACTGGATATGTATCTGTTTTAGGTAAAATATATTAAAGAAGACATTCCTATCTATTTTAAACAATATGATTTATAACGTATTCAAAGTGAACACTGTAACAACAAAATACTAGTTACCGTAGATGGAAAATGTGCGCTCTAAGCTATGTTAGAAGAATATGCAAAGTCTATATTTTAAGCAAACCTTTAAAGCTTTAATGTCATCATATATCATTGAGACATCACACCTTAGCCTGCAATACAGAAGTAACAAGTAGTCTTAAACCAAAAAAAACATAAACAAATTAACACACAATCATTTAAGGTCACCACCGATACTACACACTCTGTAATATATCTTTCTTCGAAGCTGCATCTAAAAAATAAGTTTTGTAATTTTTTTTCCTTTATTTACAGATCTACTGTTTATTTTTCTCATTATTATTATTATTGCCTCAAATAAACACCCATGTTTTACATGACCTTCTATACAGCACTAGAACTTTTCCGTTATCGTGCTTTTATAAACTCTTTGGGATCATCATGAGTGGGCTTGTTCTTCTTCTGTTCAACATTTGTCACTGATCCAGATGCTGACACGACAACCCCTTTGTTATTTTCCATGGATTTCTGCCTCTGCGATATAGCAGCACAGGCTGCCACCACCTCATCACTTTCGAAGTCATAGTCGGGGATTAATTCTTGCCCAATATTGATGTCATTTTTATTGTTGGGTTCTTCTGTCTCATGTTCTTTCTTTTGTTTTAGCAGTTTGCGTGCCCAAGTCAGATCCTCTTCCCGTAATTCAGTGTTAGCGGGACAGAGGTGCAGTCCAATTTGAAAGCTTCGAATAGCCTGAAATGAGTAATAATGAAATTGCTGAATGTACATTGACTTCATGTAGACAATAGTACCAGTTATAAACAATACACAAAACATATGATCGTACAAAAATAAACGCAGACTCTGATGGCAGAAAACAGGTTTGGCCTACCTGGTCTGACCCTTTATCAAGCTGTTGTAAAACCGTAACTATTGGCTTTGTCTTATATTCAGGATAACATTCTCATATCCCTTACCAAAACCACGGTGTTAACTGTTATGTGCTTTTTTGACACTCCTAAAACCCATACATACACATTTATGCCAAGCAAGGAGACAAAGATAATGTGCTAATTATTAGTGGAAGGAAGGCTACCAAATCTGGATGGTTGTATGTGTATCTGACCACCCTGCCTGAGAGATCCTGGGTTAGTTGAGTTTTAGGGAGGGAGATGTTTGTTGGGCTTAAACAGATGACCCGCTATATTTTGGATGCAATGGTGGGAAAGACAAATTATTAAGAGGAAAGTAAAAAACTAAAACTAAAAATCCATACTTAATGTCTATGCTCATGTCCGCTATTATTTCCCTGGTTTCTTTCTCTCTGTTACTATTATTAGTCTGAGCTGGGTTTTTGCTGCCAGAGGGGTCCTTCACCTGCAATCACTGTTAGGTTAAGTACACGCTATATTATGTGTACTGGTGTTGCTTTTACAAAGACAGCCTGTATATTTTCATCGGGATGTACGTAAGGCTAAACTGCTGAAGGAGGGTTCGGTCAGTAGCGTACCTAGCAGGGGGGGGGGGGTCCACACCGGGACCAAGCCTTGAACCCGTCTTAAAACCACTCAAGGGAGCCGGAGGTCTGTTAAAGACCTCCGATATCGCTCCCTTGCGATCCGCGCGGCAACAGCTGCTGTGCGCCGGGATTTGTTGTCAGATCCCGGCGCACAACACTGAAGCCGCGCCCACTGCCGTCCGTGCCCTCTGACCCGGAAGAAGACAGAAGAACTGAAGAAGAGGAGCGAAGAGGAGGAAAAGAAGCTGTAAGGAGAAAAGAGGAAAGGTAGGAAAGCATTCAGTGAGTGAGAGTTGATTGGTATGTGTGTGGATTGGTGTGTGTGTGGATTGGTGTGTGTGTGGATTGGTATGTGTGGATTAGTATATGTGTGGATTGGTATATGTGTGGATTGGTGTATGTGTGTGGATTAGTATATGTGTGGATTGATATATGTGTGGATTGGTACGTGTGGATTAGTATATGTGTGGATTGGTATATGTGTGGATTGGTGTATGTGTGTGGATTAGTATATGTGTGGATAAGTATATGTGTGGATTGATATATGTGTGGATTGGTATATGTGTGGATTGGTATATATGTGGATTGGTATGTGTGGATTAGTATATGTCTGGATTGGTATGTGTGTGGATTGGTATGTGTGTGGATTGGTATGTGTGTGGATTGGTATGCGTGTGGGTTGGTATGCGTGTGAGTTAGTATGTGTGTGGATTGGAATATGTGTGGATTGGTATGTGTGGATTGGTATGTGTGGATTGGTATATGTGTGGATTGCTGTGTGTGTGGATTGGTGTGTGTGTGGATTGGTATGTGTGTGGATTAGTATGTGTGGATTGGTAAGTGTGTGAGAGTGATGGGTGTTATGCTGTACCATTTCCAATGTATTTTTCATTATATAATTATGCTCTAGTACATCATAACTCCCATCACTCTATACTGTTCCATACAGTGGCAGAGCTGGGAGACAGAGGCCTTGCACCCCACCGCAGGACTCCTGAAAGGTAAGTGAACTTCAAAGTGGGAGAGGGTAGAAAGTTAGGAGGGGGTAGATAGGGAGAAGGGATTGAGACGGGGGGATAGGGGGTAGATAGGGAGAAGGGAGTGAGAAGGGGTAGGTAGGACAAAAGGGAGTGAGAAGGGGTAGATAGGGCAATCATACTCCTATCATGCCAAGTCTGCGAGTACATCCTGGAATCTGGGTATGCCTGGGCATGATAGAAATGTGCTTGCTGTTAACAATCATATATATATATATATATATATATATATATATATATATATATATATATTAATATTGTTATTTAATTGTTTTGTCCTATTTTGGTGTGTTACCTACTTGAAATAAAAGTGTTAGTTTTTTTTTATGGTGTGGGGGGGCCCATATTCGGTTTCGGCCAGGTAAATGCTGCATTTTCGGTTTCAGTCCAGAATTCGTTTCGGTGCATCCCTACTACTAATGAAGTGGTAGGCCTACACCACATCAATATTTGGCTTAGTATATAGTGATAGGAGTTATGCTGCACTATTGTCAATGTCTGGCTCAATGTATAGTGATAGGGATTACGCTGTACCACCGTCAATGTGTGCCTCAGTATATAGTGATAGGTGTTATGTTGTACCACCGTCATTGTCTGCCTCAGTATATAGTGGTAGGTGTTATGCTGTACAACCGTCAATGTCTGCCTCAGTATATAGTGATAGGTGTTATGCTGTACCACCGTCAATTTCTGCCTCAGTATATAGTGATAAGTGTTATGCTGTACCACCGTCAATGTCTGCCTCAGTATATAATGATAACAGTAAGTGTTATGCTGTACCACCTTCAGTGTCTGCGCCGGTATATAACGGTAGGAGCTATGCAGTTTTAAAGTGTGTGGGGGGGTGCCATATACAGGATCCGCCCCAGGTGCCAAATACTCTAGGTACGCCCCTGGGTTCGGTAATGCTGTTTTGTTATGTAACTGACGGCATTAGGCCAAAATGCCACTTTGCCTACTATTAATGCTGTATCTCAAATGCTGTGATTTGTAAAATGCAATGAAGTCAGAATAAACAAAGAAAAAATGCTACCAAATCTTTTGTTAATAAACCCCAGCATGGTCTTTGCTACTCCTGTGGTGTAGCACTGCAGCACTGATTTTAACGTGATATACCAGTTACGTCACTGGTCCTACAAGGCCATTTTTTGGGATGTACCTGGTACATGACCATATGCAAAGAGGTTAATACTATGGCTAACATGGTTAATATGTTTCTAAAACCTTAAAGTGTCAGTAACATGAAACCACATAAGCTTTCAAGTCAGCGTAGGTCCCTTTTAAGGTATAGGATGCCAAAAACTATTTGTATTCTATGGGGCCAATTCTATGGGCCCCTTTTTGTTGCCTTACTTAAGGGAAACAAATTCAGTGGTGAGTTATCTGTGATAAAGAGCGGGGTACCGCTTGAAACGCGTCAGATTTGGGGTTTCCTGTGTACTGGATGCACAGGTGTGAACTATGCTTTTTAATCATTAAGTAAAATAAAGCTGGAAGTTTGTTTTTTTCAAATGCTGGATCGATCCCTTTGTTTTTTTTGTGCCAATTGTTGTGTCCAATAGTGAATAAGAGAAAATTTAACTTTTTCTTTGACCACATCCTGCAATGCATGTTATCTGGAGAACTGGCCAGACCCCTTCATAAAATCAGTGCAATACAAAGAGCATCCAAGCAGGGCATCTTCAAGGGATGCCAAATGTCTTGTTCTGGGTGCCATATTTTTTAGGAGACCAGGCACGCAGCACCCAGCATTTTAAGAGTTATGATATCCAAAATACTGCATGGTTACATTCCCATAACAGAATCATAACATGAAGATGTGTGGTGTGCTAACAATGCGATCTCCAGAATCATAGGAAACATAGCATGAAGGGGTTAAATCATGAGAACTAACAGTGCGTGATTTAGCTATCATGTACATAGGGGTGTTTGGTATCTGTACGTTTGTAATAACATGGGGCATGTGATTACTCCAGAGTTATTAACATACAAGGTACCATCACAACAAAATATGACATAAAAAATATCAGACAAGAGTTTGCTGCCAGGTTATATGAC
Organism: Sceloporus occidentalis; assembly: GCA_023333645.1. Taxonomy (NCBI): domain Eukaryota; kingdom Metazoa; phylum Chordata; class Lepidosauria; order Squamata; family Phrynosomatidae; genus Sceloporus; species Sceloporus occidentalis. Next base: position 2,171,847 of record JALMGF010000101.1, read on the forward strand.
CCCACTCTTTAGGAGTGTCGCAAAGGCCTGGGCTACACACTCCCTTCCACGTGTGACAGCAAATAGACAAAGGAAGAAGATTCCAATAAGAAGGGGAATTTGAAAAAACAAATTTCAATTTCCTTTTAGTTTTGGACTATCAGGAGGGATTGTACAGTCGGGGGATTCCCACAGATTGTTTTACTTTTGTTTGTGTAAGTTCTCTGTGTTTTATCTCTGTTTATTTAAACCCCTGCGCTGCTCGTGTTTAGCTGTAATTTTCTTCCTTCCCGTTTACTGAACCCACACAAGTTACATATTGTTTTTTAGATGTCATTAATTTGATTGTATCATATCATTTACTATATAAAAAAGTATAAAATATGGTAAAAATTGAGACAAAAAGTCTTTTTCTGACTTTTACTTAAAAAATCGTTTACACAGCTATAAAGGCTAATGAAAAAACCTACTAAATAGATTCTACTATTTGTCCTGAGTTTAGAAATACCCAATGTTTGTATTGCTTTTTTCTGCACATTATGGGGCAATAATTACAGGTACCGTTTTGCTATTTTAAAACCATTTTTTCCAAATCTGGTAATTCTTCCCCCATGTGCCATTTTGGATATATTTGAAGCTGGCCAATGCAATTTACCCCATCAAATCATATATTTTTGAAGACTAGACACCCCAGGGTATTTCAAATGCTAGTATTTTAACACTTTCCATGCACTAATTCTACCACCAGTCTTTGTCAAACATTGTGGTAGTCATTTTATTCACATCACTGTCACACAACACCCCAATATGTGTTCAGCAACATCTCCCGAGTACAGCGATACCCCCCAAGCATTGGTTTGCCTGACTGTTAGGGGGCAAATGCCGCATTTGGCGCATGCACATTTTTCAATGCTGAACGTTGACATTTGGTGATCCACTGCCCATGCCATAATTGGTACATCTTTGAACTTGGCCAATTCAGTGTGCCCTATAAAAACATTTATTTTTGAAAACTAGACACCCCAGGGTGTTGATCGCCTCCTAAACTCTTTTAAAACGGGCCTCCGCCACCATACACTGTATGGCCGATGTTGATGCCCCGGGTAGGGGTAGGGGCTCTCAGAGCTCGACATCGAGGCATTACAGCAACATCCTTTGGGTGCATAAAGCGAACATAAGTTTTGACTAAATTGTGTTTTTTTAGGGGTTACCAAAGCCCTCTTAGGTATTTTTAAAAGCTTAAATAGAACTTGGTGGTGGCAATGAGTAAAGCTTTGGGGTCAGGGTGTGAACAAGTTTGGAGTTAAGGTGTAGTAACTCTGTGTAAGCCTGTGGGCAGTTTTTATATATTTTTTTTTACTATATTAACCCTTTTGCACTCAACTTCCCTACTGTCCCGGTGAGAGCTGGCAGGTAGTGGCTCCTGCGGGTTTCTGCGACAGTTTACTATAAACTTTACAGTGCTTTTGCTAAAAGATAAACATCAGTATCGACAAGGAAGCACCTTGAAAATGACATTACTAAAGTATTGCTTAAGACTTCTACATATTTATGTTATTTACAAACCGAAGTGTTACATTTACCTGGGTGTGGAGGTGACTCAGAGTGCGGAAACGCATATGTCATAATTTTGACACTGCATCATGCGCCACAAAAATTATCATCCTTGTTAATGTTAGATATAGCCTTACAATGCTATAATTCCCTGTGTTTATATATTTTATTCTGCTTAGACAAGGCATTCATTTTGACCACATTACTATAAAAAGTCTTGGTCTAACTAGTACCATTAAATGTACTGTATGTGTATGTATGTATGTATGTATGTATGTATATGTGACGTGGCTTCCACCTCCCTGTCTTCTTTTCATTTCTCAGTAGAAGTAAAAACAAATTGGATCTTAGTAGCAGTTTCTAGTCTACAGAAAATTAGATTTTGTCCTAATTCATACCTTTCATTGGGGCAACATAGAAAATGATATAACGTATCAGAATTTTTGGGATCTCAGAGGTCTTGTACATCCTTTTCCATGTTGCCTAAATATACTGAAAGACTTTATTTTCTCTTGTGTTAACATAGCAAAAATAATATTGTTGTCCTAACTTACAGCCTTTAAAAATTAAAAACCTGTGCCTTTTTCGGATCTGTCACTTTAAGTGTTAACTGTGTTAAATACAACACCTATGTTTTATGAATTGGAGCAGTTATCTTAAGTTCCTGAGTGATAATTTCCCCCCTTTGCCTTACTAACCTCTCTTTGAGATAAAACAGTCTCTTTAAACCCAAATACCTCCAAACCAACCATTAAAAAAGCCACGTTGTAAGTAGTTTTAATAAAGTAACAGTTAAAACCATAACAACTTTAGAATCTGTGTCTCCAAGAACAAATTTCAGGGCCAGAATCACAGCTCAGAGACCTGAATAGTTGGTTTACTCATTTTATATCTAAAGGGGCCATCTCACCATAAAGTGTGAAGACATATAAGACATTTATCAGACCTATGCTCCTTTTACATATTTTAGAAATCCTATCTAAAGTACCCAATAAAGATATTTTGTGGTAGAAATATGATTTGAAAACTCATGTCAGAAGTGGAGAATTTTATGCAATTTAGAACCCGAGATGAAACAGAAAATTACGCTTCATGGCCTGGGGCTAGGTTTAAATTTAAATCTTGATGACCTTTAACTAGGTTTGCAAACCGCTCACGTGCAAAGATGTAGAAAGACAAAGGAAAATGACTTTCTTCAACAGGCTTAAATCCGCACTGCAATTTCAAATATTTCAAGAATTGACACAAAAAAAAACTTTTTTTTCTGAAGAAATTCTGTTTATGGAGGTTGTGCTTTGCATTACATTGCGTTCACAACACAGGTTGTAGATTACGTGAAAAAAACCCCCAAACAACAGATTCTGTTCATGACATATGAGGGAAGGGCATGGGTGGACAGATATGCCAGCCAGTCCCATCTGCTTTGGCGTGTACCTCGAGCACTCAATAAGGAATCCGAACACTCGGAATCTGGGCTAAGCAGGTTTTTGATTATTCATTAGAAGTTCAATAATTCATACGAGAATACGAGAGCTCCCTTGCTAATATGTGCTTGGTCTCAGCTCACCCCTTCCTATCCTCCAACACCAACTACCATATACACAGCACATTAAATCTGCTTCGGGAAACGTAATTCACGCCAGCTAAAGGAAAGCTTTGATTGAAGAAAACCAACAATACAATAAAATGATACAATAATAATTATAATAACAATGAGATCACTCAGTTGCTGTTCTTTTTTTACTGCTGTGCAGATCTCCCTAGGATATTAAGCACAAGAACCGGTGTCTCCAGTGGAGGCCTGGCTTGGCTTGTAGTGGATGGTTTTGTACTCACATCATCATGGTCTACTTGGAAGGATGAGTATATAAATATAACATTAGTCCATGAAGCAAACTGTGCAGCTTTTTGTTATGCCATGGCCCTACAGAGATAATGAATTATAATGTCTTCTTGCCTTTTCTGAGGCTCCCTGAGCCTACGCAGTCTTGTTTTTATCAAATTATTTAAGCATGGAGAGTGTTGAGATAAAGGGTGTGCGGGACTCTGAAAGGTACTGGCAACTAGCAATATAAGTAATTATGTATATGGTTATTGGTATGGCAATTTCACATATTGCTGTTTGCTTTTATTATATGGATAATGATAACAACATCTGTTGCCAAGGATGGGTCGTTAAAATAAGAATGACAATACCAATTGAATTTTAACATTGCAGACTTGCAAAAATGTATTGATTTACTGAATTAAGAGGAGATTATCTGCCACTGTTGCACAAACCCTGCCCTTCCCAGAGAATATAATGATGGGATGGGAAGGGGACAATGCTACAGTAGATGTTGGTAGGTTGGTGAAGATACAGATGGGGCAACAGCAGCAATAGCAAAGTGTACCATACAACTGTACTTTAATGGGGTCTATTCAGTAAAATGATATTTAGCAGGAGAGTTGAACTATTCCTATGCATTATAAAGGGCATGAAAGTGAGTGTCTCCCGCAAGAAAGTCTGAATTGACCCTGCAATACTTAGGATTGGGTAAATTCTGTTGTGTAGCAGTTCCTCCTTAAAATCTATAGAATAAAACCAGAGGCTATCAGGATAAAAATCAAAATGCTTAAAAGCAATATCATGATTTTAGGAAAAAGTTTAAGATTCACAGGAGGGCCGACATGAAAGGAATACACGAAGGTTGGGATACCAAACAGCCGAAGACCAGAAGACATTAGGCCAAGAGGGGTTATATTTCATGTGTATGTAATGAAATATTAAAGTAATATTAAGCAGAATCTAACATGGCCGTAGCGTTACATATTGCAAGACATTATAAAATGTTTTACAAGCAGATGTTATATTGTTTTTGAGCTTCCAAATAACAAAACATCATGGATGCAAGGCTTTCAAAACTCAACAAATGACTCATAATTTAATTGGCTTCTAAAAAGATGCCAGGGCACGCCAAGCCAATAACTACAATCAATGCAGCCAAACCACAAGCATCGACTGGGTTTATGCTTTGTTTCCTGCGCCAAAACCTCTTATGGGACATCAGAATAGCGCCTTGCTAGGTGTCCCACCTCCATATCTCTGAACTTTATATAGGAACTGACACAGAGACTCCAACTACTAACCTTTATAATTATAATTTTATTGTAGTTACTTGCCACGACCAAACAGTTCTAATAACGGTTTTCATGGAAACCATCACTTTCCAGAAGGTTAACATATTTTGAATTATGTCACCTATAAAGGAATTTATTTGGAAAGAATAAATTGCTCTAAATTAGTCCCTAGGAATCTGCGTCTAAAGTCATACCCTGGGAATCTGCCCTTAAAGTCAGACCCTGGGAATTTGCCCCTAAACTCCGACCCTGGGAATTTGCCCCTAAACTCCGACCCTGGGAATATGCCCCTTTCAGACCCACAATCACATTCACAACGAGAGCTATAGAACTTTCATAAGAAAAGTGTGCAGGAATTAGGTGGAGGGAGGGGAGTGAGCAAGGCCACGTACCGCTAGCCTGCGCCCCCCCCCCAAAAAAAAAACACACTGACCCTGGGGTCTCTGGGTCAGTTTCTTCTTTTTGCCTGCCCCGGAAAGTTTCTAGGTATGCTGCTATTCCTGGCTGAGTGACTTTGCCCTTTAATCATAAAAAGCTATGCAGCATAACTGTTTTACGATAACATTACACCAAGTCAACATAGATATTATTTTGCGGTGTTAAACCAGGATCCAAATTACATCTAACGAACAAACCAGTGGATCTTCAGTAATTGTTACCATTTAGCTGCAGAAGTATGGTTACTTGTTGTGGCTTTACACAACATTTTAACAGCCCTGTGTAAAGAGGATCGGTTACGTTCTTTACTCTCCACAATCTTAAATAAAACAGTTCGGTATAGTTAATTAACCTCCAAGAGTTGTTTTAACAATAAATGTGGATTACAAGGACAGCTGATACTTATAATACTGTGAGCAGTCATTATCTTCCTTTCTAGAGACGTATGTTTGTTATTTGGCTTTGGTAAGGGTTGAACAGAAGAAGCAAAGGTGAGTTTTTCTCATATTATTTGGATACCTCAACGGCTTTTAACACAAATGCGGTAAGCATTTGTGTTAAAAGCCGTTGAGGTATCCAAATAATATTTATTTTCAGTATGATTGTATTATATTTTTTAATTCTTTGTTATGATGGAGGTGAAAATATACATACCAGATTTTACAGATCACTGTCAATAATGAGCTGTGTTCTTAAATAAATAACAGCCATTCTTCTTGTATGAAGTCCAAGGATTTTTTTAGGTAAAATGTATGGTTTCATTTTAGTTAAAGACGATTTAGAACAGGAAGACTGAAAGGTATTCGTTTTAAAGTACTTGTGTTTGAGTTTTATTAAGTTGGATATAATCCATTCTTTACGCTGGGATGTTGTGTCTTTTAATAATGAATTGAAACTCCCTGAGTCGTAGGAGTACATTGATGCTGAAACACTTTAAAATAAGGAGCTCTCCAGTTCCTGTGATTTTCCAGGAATGCTACCAATGCCTAATTCCCGTCATCTGGGAAAATTTTAATTTGAACTATCCAAAATAGATGCCTGGCTTTAACTTAACTTTGTTACAATTTAAAAAAAGGGTTATAATCTTAAAATTAAAGACATTATTTTTCATGTTAAGTGCATATTGGAGTTGATTTTGCATGGATTCTGGATTTCACTGAATGCAAATTAGTACAGGTGTTCTTTCCTTATTGGAGTTCTTCTGTCCCAAGCCAATCACACGTATACCTGGGAACTACCCTACTTTCACCCAGAGTCTCCGGTTGATGGATGATGAACGTATGCTCCAACTAGCATGCAGTAAAATAAAAGTACATTTTTTGGGACGACACTATTCCTTTAACTGCGAAGTTTTCCCAAAACATAGAAAACCATAAACTGGTATAATACTGTATATATTACCGTTTCAAGCTTGTTTTTCTATTACAAGGATTTTTCCAAATTTTGCTCTTTAACAATCAAAAAAATAATTAATTTAATTATTATGACCATTATTTTAACTGTGATACAGAATTTCTGTGCACTTACTGCTTTATTTTATAATTTACTTAAGGTTCGATTATTGGTTCGATTATAAACAAACTGGACAGCCAACCAAAAGGTGCTGTTCACTTGGATAAAACGTTGCACTCTCTCGTATGTAAACGTTATCAGATCGGTAATTTTATTTTTTCCTCTGAAGGTTTAGTCACATCAAAAAAAAACAAAATATGTTTGTGCTGTGTGATAATAATGCAGCCTCTGACAATTATGAATGCGTCAAAATGTTGTGTAATCTTTGGGAACGATTTGGACATTCAGATGCGCTAGAAATGATGTGCTTAATCCTGCATTTATTTAATGATTTAGTTTGGCCGAACTAAATCACCTTTAAGGGGCAATATAGATTATGTACTTTTTCTTGGGCAGTTGCAAATAATGGAATATAGTGGTCGTGATTAAAAATGTGGTAAAAAAACCCCACAAACAATAATTCTTTATTGTGTTGTCTGTCAGGAATGAACAAACTACAAGACAATCTACCTGGTGATACACGAAGAGAAACACAAAAAAGATTATTTCATTTTTGCAAAGATACCATTGTAAAAAGTAAGATGATACAACATTTTTCAGAGCTGATGCCTCTGAAAAGTCCTAAAGTTCACCAATGTCAGGCTTAAAGGATCCCCCACAAACTCAAAGGCTAACACAATGCTATAACTAAGCAGATATCCACCTATGGAAAATGGGTACATCATTTCCAACCAAGGTTCCATCCACTTCCCGTTCCTTACAAACCTATCTGGGGCTGGGAAGTTTCCAGGTATGGTAAACCATCCCAGTACCACAATATACCCGAATAATTACACACAGCAGCAACGTCATATATGTATATGACAGAGAATATAGTCATAATCATTAGGTGCATAGCAAAGAACAATTGAGCACAAAAACTGTTTTGTCTGAGGCCACAGAAGGCACAGACAAGCTGTTTGGTGGCAATGATGGCACAGGCAAGCTGTTTGGGGGAAAATATGGCACAAACAAGGGATTTGTTACCAGACATTACACTCACAGGCAAGCACAGCCATGTACACACATAGTGACACACATATCACATACAGTAGTTTTTTTTTACCTTACACTTAGCTCCGAATGAAGTAGAGGCTTCTGAACGCAGCCAATCAGGAGAGCTGAAGCCTCCTTCCCTCAGAACTCTCATCCTAGAGTATGGCCCCAGAGCTTTTTTTGTGTGTGTATGAAAATAAAAATGGAGGGAGAGTTTATCTTCCCGATCAGGCCCCCCATGACAGCCGGACCCCTTACAACTATAATGGTTGTACCCTCCCTGATGGCAGCCCTGCCCACTACCCAAAGTATGTCTATTAAAAGGACGCCAAAACGAGTGCACAAACCTATGCAACATTTTTAGCACCAAAAACAACTTTAATGCGTATTATTTTTCCATTAGAAACGTATTTCCAGAGTTTGAGAAAGAGGTGAGGAAGATGCAGCCACAGCCAGAAATTCCTGCTCTGTGGGTATTGTATATCATTACACAAGAATACAAAGTAATTGTGAGCAGGGAAAATCGAACACAATTTAAATAATTTGCTAGGTAGTGAGCACAGATAGAAGTGTGTGCACAGGGATACAACCTGTCATGTGAAGCAAGGAAACTGACCACACAAATGGACAGAAAACACTGATGCCTGAAAAGGAAAGGTTAGTTAAACAAAATGACTTTCCACTTGGAGAGATGACTCTGTGCGTAAATGTCTCCGGAAAGCAAGCTAAATGGCACCTGATAACACTGGACGCCCTCAGGCACCAAAGGCAAAAAAGCATGAATCCTCTCAAGTTAAATTGTAATGAAATTAATGATCTACCACCCATTGCTTGTACATTTATCATGCACCTTCTATAGAAGACTGTACACAGCAGACTTTATTCATAGAATGTACTTGTCATTTAAATTTGTACTACATATAAATATTTGAAGGCAGATAAGAACCATTTGGCCATCTGGCCACCACCTCTCTTGAATACTTCAGAGGGTCCCCCTGATTACCTTTTTTGATGAGGGAAACGCAATGTACAGAACAACAGGGAAGGTGTCTGAGGATGATGATAGCCAGGCCCGGTCATCAGAAGGCCACGGGCCAGGGCCGCCCCATCAACACCAGTCCAACCCTATTGATACCAACTAGGATTCAACAACATAGCAAAATTGGGAATTGTTAAGCTGGGTCAGACAAAACCAGAGGACATCAGTGACCAGGAGACAGTAACACAGCAGCATCATCACGGTCAGACATGGCCAAAGATGAGCAAGTAGGAATCAGCAACACAACAAAAGCATGAACCATAATAAGGGTCAGACGTAGCCAGGAGAAACAAACAAAGTTTTCGCAAGGGGACTAGACAGGGCTAGTTTACAATAAAGCACAAATATCTGAGCACCTAGGGTCAGTGGTTTGCATATTTAGTTGAATGGCTGGTGCAGCTAAACAAGGATCTTTTAGGCGAAGGAGTCCCTCAACCAGCGCAACAGTCCAGAAGCGCAGTAGTCAGCAATGGATGCCTGAAAGACCAGGGTTTCAATACCACATGGACACAAGGTGCTACAACCACCTCACCTGGACTGCTGATCCTCATGAAAGGCAATGGGGCAGCAGATGAAAACAATAGGATGATGAGAGCGGCAGCAGTGTTCAAGATGGATAAAAGTAGTTAAAGGCGGGAAAGGGGGACACCAATTTTATATGAAAGCACCTTTCTAGAAACTCTTGTTGTAGTTTTTTTGTAGACATATTGGGTCACTGCTACAAAATATAGCTTCATACATTAAAATCTTCTTTCACTGAGACTGGGCATAAAACATCAGCTCCTGTCGCTTCATTTATTGGACAGCAGCAGTTTTGGGCTTTAAGGAAAGATTAGCTCTGCCCATCAAACACAAGATATCATATTCCAACCTTGAATGTGCAGACAGAATAGATTCCTGCTTCCATTATCATGAGATGTTCAGTGTGTCGCTCGACCGCTACATTTGTTACCTAGGTAATGTAGTCCAAGCCAACTGGGATATTAAAGGCTGGTTTTAGGAATAACCAAGGCTTATGCAAATATTTACAATAGAAATGAGAAACAGCAGCGCTCGAAAGAGGTGCTGAAACCTTATTTTGAGCAGTTCACTGGTTCCGTGTTATGAAATAAAATCTACTCTTCATCAATATTTAATTAGCATACTTTAAAGTATTTCATGAACATTACATTTCTCGACATTAACTCTAAAATATCTGCATATCTATTAGTTACTAAAAATATTTTAAACAATTCCCTTTTTTTGGGGTGTGCAGGTCAAAACCTTTCATTATACAATCAACCCGAAATGTTCCACCTGCTTAACCAGATCATTCCATGCAAATGTTTCTTTATTGCCCAAGGAGATCCCTCACTAAAGATCACTTTGCAATCCTACTGCCAGCCCAGCCACGATCTGCGTTGTTTTAAGAGATGATGCATGAACCGCTGATGATAGAAGCTTGTTTCAGCTGTACAGCTCTGCATGATTATTCCTTCCCACTAAGTTGCTGATTGTTATAGATTGGAGGAAAAGGGAGAGAGCTTCAGGACAACTAGATACTCATTAATGTTGGCCAAACCATCTTAAAAATCCTCAAAGCGATTCCGCAAGCACAAGCTATAGATACTTACAATACATTAGTTTTAGAGGAAAGAAATAAAAAGGCGAATAATGTGATGGAAAGGTATTAGAATTACTATCAGGAATTATCTAGAATGCTACCGTCTCCTTTAAGGAAACCTGGAGGAGTGGTAGACTGTTGAATGATTCTGGGAAGCTAAAAGCCTAATTGTAGCGGGCTACAGGCAGTGTGTAATGCATCCGCTATAATTTTCCTTTGGGAAATGGGCCAAAAAGCATTAACCGGTAAGCTGATACAGTTTGTAAATGTATTCACAGTTACTTTTTTTTTTTTTTGCAGCAAACAAAATGATCACAAATTAAATATTAATGGAATAACAATAAAATGGACAACTTTAACAAACAAAGAAATTGGTCCTGGCAGCAATATTATTGCTATTTTATTATAGGATACTACAAACCAAGAACATTGTTTGTCCTATAAATATGAGTAAAGTCTATTAAAGACAAAACTTTGGAGTGATAAATTCAGCCCAGTGACTTGACTAATAACATATTGGGAATCGATGTCGCAAAGTATTAAAATTTGGTTGCTATGGTAACTGTATCACACTGACTACTTTGTAGCAGAATTGTCCATAAACATGGTAGCCACAGCTACAGACCTCAGCATCAGATCTTTCAAAAGGTAGTAGTGGTAGTAGTAGTAGTTGTAGCCTTGCAATACAAACCAAAACTGGATGAAAGAAGGGGCCAGACTTTGTTTTTGTTAATACATAAAATGGATACAGCTGGTTCAATGAAGGATGGAGTCTTTAGTAAAAGGTGATAGCTTTTAATGGAACAGCACAGGAACAGATGTAGAGTCATACAAGCTTCTGGGACTTCAGAGGTCTCTTCGTCAGATAAATAAGATATCTCCAATATCCTGAAAGCTTATGTGACTCTAGGTCTTATTCTATGTTTGCTCAATGAAGAAACTAAAGACTAAAATGGTATTTTAACAAATAAGTTGGTTGATATGTAGCCTTCTGACTAGCAGAGCGCTATATGCATACCTGAGAACTTTCCAGTTTGGAACAAGAGTCTCTAGGGGAAGTGCTGCTTCTCCTGGACTCCGGGTCAGTTTCATCAATCTCCAGGCAGGGGAGCAAGGTTTGGCCGTGTCCACTACCCAACCACGTTCCATTCACTTTCTCCTTACTCCCACTACCACCTACTCCCGACCACCCCGTCTAAATGATGCTAGTGTCACCTAAAAATAGGGACGCTCTGGGTAGCCATCCCTGCAGCTTCCCAGGTATGATGGTATGCGACTATGAATGTTTGTAAAACGGCACTACATTATTTTTGATATTATGCAGTCCCATGATATATCTAAGTGCAAATATATAAAATAGACACAAATAAACTCTGATATAAAGGGGAACGGGGCATAATTCGTTTAGCACAACACAGAGTGTTAAAATATGGTCATATCCTTCCAGAACTCAAGAGTTCCAGAAGGATATGACCATAAACTCTAGAACTCTCTTAGATCATTCAAAAAAATGTACAAAAATAAAGTGAATGACGGCGCTTCTAATAGATATTTTGATATATAAAGTGAGTATAAATAGCTGCCAGCACTTAACACTTAACCCCTACGTGACAATAAAACAAACAAAAGATAGAGTGCAGCGCTCCGTTTGTAATAACTCTATATTAATAGTGTTATGCAATACTTGAACATATCCGTCCTTACAAAATAACACCCATCGTGCATAATAAATAATAAAAAAAAAAAAAACAGGTATCATAATAAATAAAAAAAGAAAGAAAAAAAAACCAAAAAAAAAAACAGGTATCATAATAAATAAAAAAAGAAAGAAAAAAAACCCAAACCCCCCCCCCCCCAAAAAACAGGTATCATAATAAATAAAAAAAGAAAGAAAACCCCCCCCAAAAAAAAACCCCAAAAAAAACCAGGTATCATAATAAATAAAAAAGTACCAATCTTATAGGAGGGTTAATATCTCTTGTATAAACAATATTATACTATTATCTATATGTTTCTTTTATTTTTAATGTGAACCTGCTGAGAGTCTCATAGAAGACTATTTTAGACTATTAGATTCTCATTTGAATCTAAGTATACCTGGTTTTTTTTTTTGTTTTTTGGGGTTTTTTTTTTCTTTCTTTTTTTATTTATTATGCACGATGGGTGTTATTTTGTAAGGACGGATATGTTCAAGTATTGCATAACACTATTAATATAGAGTTATTACAAACGGAGCGCTGCACTCTATCTTTTGTTTGTCTTAGATCATTCACATACATATATTTTCCATCACTTTATGCTACAGAATGTAAGAGTCATAGCCACTGCCATCTACGGTTAAATTAATGTTCCCAAACTATTTCAGGGTATTTTCGGTAACACCTCAAGCTTTTCTGCAAACCACCATCTTGCCGCAAGCTACTTACAAGATAGAAAAGTATTCAACGTTAGTTGGACTACTTTACCGGACCTATTAATTCATGCTCTGCTTATTATGCATTTCATTCCTACAGTATAAAAATACAAATATGTATTCTCTGGGACTTCCCATCCTTCCTGTAACATCTCAAGCTTTTCTGCAATCCGCCATCCTGCTACAAGCTGGAAGATAAGTGAACTGAGCACAGGTACATAAAACATAGGTAGTCAGCATTTAAAAACCCTGTACATTATTAATGACTATGATAGAGGTCATATAAATTATTCAAATATGATATTCGCGGCAATTCTCTCATGCAAATATAATACATATAATTCCACGCTGGTTTGCGTGCGTAACATTTTATTACCTGCTGCTAAGAAAGTCTGACTTAATATCAAGTCCTCTTCTGGTAACAGCGCTCACCCGTGTGATAAGTGAAATTGCTTCCACAGCGTGTACCAGAAAACAGCCTCTGTCAGGCGAATTTGCAAATTGATATGGGAAGCGTATCTCTACGGAACAACATTCCCGGAAACGCCTGTTCACAACAAATCGAGATTTCCTTGCAGGTAATTTTTGGCTTGGTTCAACTGATGATAAAATTTATAAAAAAATCATTTGGGAAACACCACATCATTTTGTGAAATCATGCAATATAAAAGGTGCCTGTTTTCTGGTACCTGGTCACCCTCTGAGTATTTTTAGTGGTCTTTATTGTACCCGCAAGTATTAATTTAAATGCTAGTGGTAACATGAGTTAGGATAGGTGACTTCTGACAATGTGGTTAATTTGCATTGTGAACAACAGAGGATGGCTATCTGGGAAAATGGAAAGCTTTTCTTAAGACTTATATTTATGTTATATTTTATAACATGTTTTTTACTCTTAAAGAAATACTCCCGTCATATTCCATATACTGGAAATTCCTTTGGCATGGACTACAATACATTAGTATTAGAAAATGAGAATATGGAGACTCACATCATGTATGCTATCCAGTGCTGTATTAACCTTTTATCTCTATGGCCTGCGTCTCCAATACAATAAAAGGTGTGGAACGTCTTTAAGAAACTAAGCACTGGGATATGACGTTAACGAAGTGTATGGAGGCTGTGCTGAGCGTCAGTTGGGGTGACCAAAGATCTCCCTTGTAACTGGCCCTACAGTCTACATATAAATACGTCCTGGTTTCAGTAGAGGCAAACAGGTAGGGTGACAGCATTGGCCATCTTTTCTGGGAAATAATATACATTTCATGTGTGACCAACACATGTAATGTACTGCGCTCCAGCATTTTTGATGCACAAAATCACAGAAGAGAATCAGTTACTAATTTATACATCCCACATACTACAGAGCGGTACTTTACATGTCCTGGTTGCCAACATGTGGATTGCATATATGTCCTGGAAAATATGGCTCATGTTCTAACTTTAATAACTAATGCATGCAATAAAACACATTTGAGTCCATGCAAAATTCTTTAATGAACCAAAAACTGTTTCTTTCATTCTGGAAGGATTTAAATTCTTGGTTTGCCTCCTTTTTTTATCATTTTCAGATGGTGTTTAGAAATCATTTACTCAGAAATGGAAAAATGAGGTTTAAAGGTTATGGTGGGGTAGTCGATATTTAGCAAGCAATGAATGCTAAAAACAGGATCTATTTTTGACTGAAGCAGATTAAACTTTTTTTTTTTTTAAACAAAATGAAAAAAAAACACATTGCTATAATAAAAACTGCAAGTCTAATATGAATATGGCATTCTAAAATATAGAACGACTGGGATACTTCTTTTTTTCCATTATTTTAGTGATCCAAACTTGTTTATTTAGAATCTGTGGGGAATATTTCTAAAAGGCGACTAGCACAAAGTTTAAATGTGGTTTTATCACAATGGCAACCAAAAGAATGTTTTGGTAAATAAAGCAATGCACTGGGTGCCATGATGATAACATTACTTTTAAAACGTTGTACCAAAATTACGTTTTAAAAAAAATCCCCATATCTCAGATAAAAATATTCTTTATACCCCTATTAACTTGGCACCTTCATTATATTAATTTATTTTATTTTATTTTTTGAGGTCCTGCTTAAAGGACAAGCAAAAATACCAATGTAACTGAATGTAGAAAGGAAAATCTCATCTATATAGATATATGTATGTCGGTATTCACAAACATGTGCTATTAGAAGTAACAAAAGCTGTGATCATAGTTCAACACAAAACACAGTGAAGACATGATGCCCGCCGGGGGCCAGCATGGCCAGAGTGGGCCCTGAGTAGGGACAGGTTTTGGCGCCAATTTTTGGTAACTTGAGGGTGGGGTTTAGAGGATAGTTATTTACGGGGTTGTGACACGAGGCTGAGGGACATCTTGTAGTTACTTTACCCTGTTGTTTGTCCCACCTTCTCTCCCTGTTTATTGTGTTATGTTGGGGTATTTCTGCTGTCACAGCCGGGTGGGTAGCTTACCAGGCATCTAGGGGGTGTGAATGCTCTGGGGGAGAGTATTTGATGGGAGGTTCCCGGTAGGTGGTGCTGGGAGCCTCAGGTTTGGGCATTTTGGTATGTCCCTCCCTGTGTGGTGGTTCCTAGTTTGCCTGGTGGGCTTTATGGGTTTTGTTAATTATTTACACTTATTGATGTTACTTATTATATTTATGTGTTCAGTTTGGTAGTCTTTGCCCTGTTAACGCAAGGTGTCGGGCCTAAGGTTGCGTGGGAATGATCTCGTCTTCGGTTTTTGTTGCTCTCCTATGTGAAAACATTAGCCTCAATGCATGTTAAGGACTACAAAGCTACTTATAGGAATGGCTGAAAATCACAGGGTAGCAAGTACGATTGATCTTCCTTGAAGATATCTTGAGGGGTATATTCACTAACCCCAGTGTATATGGGAGTTTACAGGAGGACTTTGCTCTGCTTAAGGTTGGGCCATCTTAAGGCTGGTTTTCAAAAATGCACAGTAACATCAAGGAGTTAAAACCTAATTTCTCCCACAAACTTTAGGGTTAAATCCAGTGTTTTCTGGGTCTTGGTGAGAAGAAGACACACTGAGGAGACCAGGGAGCACCAATATCTGTAATATTCTAACAACAGTTTAAATGTTCAGCAAGAGATTACATATTATCGACTTATTCAAGGCGGTTAATTGATCTCAACCAAAGTTTATTTTATTTGAATACACAATTTGTAAGAGATTTATAGTTGAAAACAATAAGTGCTTGAAAAAAGTTAACAAGTTAACCTTGGAACATTTACAATGAGTTAAAATTGAGACATATTTTACCAGCATTTTCAGTTTTAATATTTTGATTTGGCATTATTGTGGCTTTTGAGGCTGTAGCATATGTGGTAGGCTCTTATCTAGCAAACATACTGGGCTTACAAATTTCGTTATTCCGTAACCCTGGGAAGATAAGAGATCAGAAGACAATTGCTTCCCTAAGCCGAGACTTTGTATTTAATATAAGCTTACTCTCTCCAACAGCAATATAGATACAAGGGAGAGAAGAATAGAAACATAGAACCTGATGGCATATAAGAACCATTTGGCTCATCTAGTCTGGTTATTTTTCCTAATGTAAAGAACGTAATCAGTCCTTAGCCATAGCTTTATGGCTATTTCATGCATGTTTAGAGGTAAGTCTAAAAAAATATGTTCCTGCTTGAGCATAAGGTCCAGTGCATACCTGCCAACAGTCTGGAATTTCCCAGGACAGTCCTTTTTTTGGGTCCTATCCCATAAAATCTGCGTCTGTCCCACCATGAAAATACTGCCTATGCACAGTCCATTAGACACACACAGCCTACTAGACACAGCCTCAACGCTTGTAAAAGAGCTCCAAACTACTCAACATCTGTACTGGGTAGCCCAGGGCTCAACGCTGCAGGGTCATGCAGAGTGTTGGTGAGTATGCCAGTGATATATACAGTTGCTATAGGTTGGCATTTTTTCCTCCTTTATCTGCAGCACAAGGGCTACCATCATTGTCAGCCATGTGGCATTTTGGGTGACTCCCTACTCAAATACCACACTAAGATTCTTTATGGCTTTAAAAAGTTTATTCCTTCACAGACTTGAGGAACCAGAGTTTCTGACAGGATTATTAAGACTGAGCCAATCTATTGCTTACCGTAGGCAGTATGTGAGGTGTCAGGTTTTTTTTAATTTTCTAGTAGATCGGGCTAAGATAACAGAGCTACAACAATAATAAAAAAAATACTAATATGCACCAGTCTAAAAACATTATGCAAATACTAGAAGTGTTTTAAAAAAGAAACCACACAGCTTATTATTAATCTGATACTAGTGATGAAAAATGGTGTGTGTTCCCATTCAAATTTCCTTTTGAGCAAATGCCACAAATCACAGTGATTGCAAGTGACAGTGAACACTTCATTCCATATCTCTGTGGGGGAAAAAACAATACTCATATTGCCTACATTGGTTCATAATTTAACAAAAGCTATTTTTTATTTAATGTACAGTTTATTAGAAACACACAATACGGCCCATCAAGTCCTGATGTAAAGTAATCCCTTTATCTTGTCTTAGATTGGGGATAGCTTTACGTCTATCCCACACGTTTAAAATCCCTTATTTTATTAGGCTCTACCAATACTTATAGGAGGCTGTTCCATTTATTTACCACCCTCTCGATAAAGTAACATTTCCTAACCTTACATAGGACGCTCTAGTTTTAGATTATGACCTCTTGTTCTGACATTTCTCCTCATTTGAAATAAACTTCCCTTCTGTACTTTGTTAAAATCCCTTTAGGTATTAAATTATCAGTATTACATTTAACCTCCTCTCTCTTTTCTTCCTCCAACCTATACAAGATGAGATCCCATAGTCTTTCCTGATCATTTTTATCCTGAAAACCATTTTTCATTTTTGTAGCCCTCCTCCTAACTCACTCCAATATGTCAATGTGCTTCAGGAGAT
This sequence comes from Sceloporus occidentalis, assembly GCA_023333645.1. Taxonomy (NCBI): domain Eukaryota; kingdom Metazoa; phylum Chordata; class Lepidosauria; order Squamata; family Phrynosomatidae; genus Sceloporus; species Sceloporus occidentalis. The sequence continues at coordinate 2,189,505 of JALMGF010000101.1, forward strand.
GAGGTCTCCAGAACTGCACATAATACTCTAGGTGAGTTCTGTGAAGAACCACCACCTCTTTCTGCTACTAATGCCTCTAGCTACACAACCCAATACCCTACTTCCTTTTTGTGACACTTTATTGATTCCTTTTATGTCCTCGGAAATAATTACGCCAAAGTCCCTCTCTTCAGTTGTCACTGACAGATGAGTGTCCCCAATGCTATATTCTGCCTTGGGATTTTTACTTCCCAAGTGCATTATTTAGCATTTATCAACAGTAAACCGCAACTGCCATACTCTCGACCACTATTCTAATTTACTTAAATCATTTGCCATTTGGTTTGTTCCACCAGGAATGTCTACCCTGTTGCAAACATTTGTATCATCTGCAGACAAACAAATTATACTATTAATATTGCTAAATGTAGGAGTCCTAATATTAATGTCTGAGGTACCCCACTGGTAAAACGACCTTCCGCTGAATATAAACCATTACGACCATCTGTCTCCAACATCGAAACCCAAACACTGCAATTTATGTATCAGCCTTCTATGAGCAACCTTGTCAAACACCTTTCTGAAATATGTAATGCTCCTCTTGATCAATTATTTAAGTTACTAATAAAATTAACTTAGTTTGACAAAATCTCCCTGCAGTAAACCTGCGCTGTTTTTGATCTTGCAAACCATTCCAGATATTTAACAATCATATCCTTTAGCATGATTGCCATTAATTTTCCAGCTACTGATGTAAGACTTACTTGTCTATAGTTGGCCGAGTCTTCCCTGCTACCTTTCTTTTGTGCATTGCTACTACAGTTGCTAACTTCCAATTGTCAATAGTGACTGGTTAAATGTCTGCTTGTGGTTTTGCCAGGACACTTCAAATCTCTTAATAACTTTGGATGCATCCCACTGGATCTCATGGACTTGTCTGTTTTTACTTTTAAGACTTCAAGTAGAATTTCTTCCTCTATAAAAAGCATTCTTGCTTTCCATGTCTTCTAGTTCCTCCTTTCTTACTGAGGGCCCTTCCCTTCACCCTCCTAAGTATTGATTTAGGCAGTTGGCTACATCTTGATCCTTTATGACACTCCCTTCATTTGTCTTTAATCTAATTATTCCTTGTTTACTTTTTCTTCCTTTAACTCTTTTTTTTACAGATTTTGGATCCTGTGTAACCCCTTGCCAAGCATACCCAATCGCATTCAAATTGGACATACTGTTTACATATTTCACATCAGGAGATGCTACTTATAGACTCGGAAAGTGTGTTTCTTGGCAATTTGCCTCTTTTAGTGTTTAGTAGATTTGTTATGCATGCTATTACCATGATTTGCTTTAGTAGATGCATCATATTTCACACCTTATGTTTGTGTCGACTCTTTTTGACTTTTTTCTTTTCTATTTAGATTCTGTTACCTAGAAACTCCATTCTGCCATGGATTGTGGCATCCAGAAAACTTAACCGTGATTCATTTTTAGGGCTAGTCTTGTAATTTGTTTGTGTGAAGCCTTTCTGTATTGTATCAGCTTGATAAAAGTTCTGGAGTAGTTTTTGTTTGAGGTATAATATATTTTAATTTTCCAGGTTTTCTCTGGTCTGTGTCTCCTATATGTTTAAACATTATTTCTCATGCTGACTACTACCATAAAACAGGCATCATTTTTACAATGAGCGTACGAGATAAATTGCATTAATGTGGATTTGGCACGCTCAAAAACGTTCACATCATTGTTAAAAAAAGCGTGATGTATAATATGTATTTAAGAAATCATAATGTTAATGATTATTTGACTGCTCTAAGTTATAAAAAAAATACCGCTTCTTCAGGCTCAGTTAATTTCCTATTTGGGTTTTTGAAAGGGATTTACTGAGTTTATGTTTGGCTCAAAAACGTTGGATAAATACACAGAGCAAGAAAAATGCTTAAACTAAAATGTAAAACTTGCAGCTCCATAGTTGTAGAATGATACAAATAACAGAAGGTCTATAGTAGTATTTTGGCAAAGGCCTAACCTCATTTCAGTGGCGTATTTTACGATTGGCGCTGTCTAGGTCTAACCCAGGGCTGCCTCCCGCCCCTCCGCACTGCTTTTCTTTTCTACTGAGCATTGGGATATGATGTCATACCCTAACACTCCACTTCTAAATGAAGTCTGCCGCTGAAGGAAACTGTGCCTACTGGGCAAAGACCTCCATAGTGTTAATGTGCTGGTTAGGGAGAGTTGTAATCTCTCGTTGAGTATTGGTGTTATGGGGACCTGCCGGCCTAGGGTTTTATTTAAGAGACTGTGAGTATATATTGATGTTGTAGGATGCTATGGAACATGTTTCTTAAATTGCTTCCTACACGGGTTTTGTGTTTCTTTAGGTTTCTTATTTTTTTCCCCTTTTTATTAAGTTATAACATATGGTCAAAGGACGGCAGCTTTACTTGAGCCTTCTACAGCCACCATAACATTGTTGTTATACTATTCACAGCGTTATTGCAGGCATAAATTATAGGGGAAAAAAGGCCGCCGTCTGATGGGATTATGGTGACCTATACTTTCAGATGTCTTCAATTATTTACATGGGAAAGAAAACGCAACCATGAGTTAACCATGATATAGAGAGACATATCAAGACAGCATCTATATGGAAAAGACAGATGAAGTGCATTAGAAGCCAAAAATGTGATTTTTATGCTTTGACATTAAGGGAACATCTCAGCACAATTTCTGTCATATTTTCTATTGTTTGGGTATTAACCCTTGGAATGTCAGGGGTCGGGAACATTTTTAACTCTCGAGAGACAGGGCCAGTTTTAGCAGTTTTGCGATAGTTAAATGATGGTAACAAATGATATATATATATATATATATATATATATATTTTAAGTAGTGAAGCCCATTAATTTTTTTTAATTAGTACAAGTTAAACTATTTATAGATACGTAGTTTGAGGCAACCCGTGCATCTGATCACATGATATAGAGGCAAAAACATGAACTAACCCTCCCCAAAAAGAGTATTTTTTCACGTTACTTCCCAATACATTCCAAACCAAATAGCAAAAATAATTGAACCAACATTTCTTAAAATCTCCTACCCCTCTTAGTAAACTTGTCCAGGATGCGGTTGTGCATGCACGTTTATTGCACATGCACCCCATAAAGGTCACAGTGCACACTACTGTGCAGGGAAAGCACATACTGGAGGTGTTAATTTATTAATAATTTTTCACTCGGGCTGTCAGGGACATTAAACTGTCCATTTTATACCGAGTATTTTCAGATGCTGTGCGATTATGGGATTACCAAATCAACACTACTCACAGTTTAGTTTTACTATAAAATAATGATGCTATTGCAGTTTTGATTCATAAAAAAAGAATTTAACATTTTTGGAATTTAGATATATATATGTATGTCTAAAAAGTCCTATGCTGTAAAATAACATATTAAAAAGGCTTTGTCTTTTATGTGTCTGAACTATGAACTCCACAATGATACAATTTTACTTTACTTTCCGGGCCACAGATGACCCAGGCTGGGACTGACGCCTAAATATAATGGATAGTTAAAAATCCAAAATCCAGGTAATCTTTTTGTAGAAATGAATTTAAAAGGCACAAGATCACATGCAGAACATAGACAGACAACTAACAATTTGAAATTACAGACAATTCCTGGTCTATTACTGGCTTCTGAACTAAAAACTGAACCTCTATTCATTCCTAGTACAAAAGAGTCCACACTATTTACTAATGTCTAGAACTGTCCCTAAAGCAGTGTCCCCAGTGAATGCTTCACCTTAATAAGGAAATCTGGCTTTACCTTTTGGCTTGGGATGCTCCAATTATTCTAACTTTTATTATTATTATTATTATTATTATTATTATTATTATCTAGATTAAACTTGAAACTGTGGTTTGTACAGACATTGCATCTTTTTATTTAAATTTTTTTAAATAAAAGTTTTCGATTGCCCTTATTTTTCATTTTGACTTTCTGTTACCACCACAGAATATTTAAAAAAACTGACATTTATACTATTTTTTAGACCAAGTAGTCAATTTAAGTTGAATGAAGTACTTGGCAACTGTGAAATTTCAACACCGGTTAAATTTGATTATATTAAGAAATTATTGGGTCTTCAGGCTACTTTATGTATCATTAGTGGTGGCCACGTCTATTTGATGTCGGCCCCTACTTGTAGATGGGAATCTATTTTGTGAAATAAATAGTGTTTGGCTTAGCTAACCCATATCTTTACAGTCTAACATTGCTTTAATAATTGGGAGGGGGGGGGGTTGGAGCCTTTAGTTTAAAGAGTAGAGAATCCAACATTTGACTGCTGCCACTACACACCTTTGCATTTTTAATACCTACAGTAAAAATGGGTTTTTACATAGCTTTAATGCCACATTGATTTAAGATTTATACTAAGCAACATGTAAGGGGTAAATATTGTATCAAGGCATAAATCCTCAGGGTTCTATGAAACGTTAAGGATTTTGTGAGGGATTCTGAGGTTTCATTATGGAAATGGTATCTCATGAATTTAATCTGAGATTAAGTGTGATGATAAGTGTGAAGGTTATTCGGTACTTGGTCTGTGCATTCTGAATTTAATTTAAACTGAAAAGGGGTCATTGCCTTCAATACCCTGGGGTGCTATCCGCATAAAACACGACTAACCCACAGATAAAAGCAGATTTATCCATGATAGATTCTCAATGAAATTTGGACAACAGAACCAAGAGTAAAGCAACAGAAAAGTCGAGACTGATTATATTATCTTGGAAGTTCTAGGTTCGAAATATATTAAGACGACATCTCTGAAATAGGTTCGGATTACTTGATGTGTTTACTCTTCTAAGAAACTAATGTGAGCATACACTTGCCTTAAGCATGCTCTGCCGTTCCTTGCCAAATTACATTTTCGACTTGCAGAAGATTCTATCTTCCAGAATTAGATGAGATTTACTTTCGTTTCAAGGTAAAATGTTTATTTTTAACCACTGAAAACTTTCAAAGATAGTTTTAGTATTAACATTACATAAAAAACAATGAGAAAGAGCTGCCATCTGAAAACCAATATACATGATCATCAGAAGTGGATCAAGATCTGGCGGGCCTCTGGGACCTCCTATAATCTAACTATTTAGTCCATTTTTCTGGGGCAATTATATTTCCATTCTACAATTTTGTTTATATTTTTCTTTATAACATCCAGGCTCGGATCGGCATCCCCCAGTCAGTAACATCACTTTGAATCCTATTTTAAGGGACATGAATAGGGCTACCTGCATAGTTGGAAGGACCGACATGCAAAGCACATGTTTGTTCTTACAAAACTGCATTCAGGTGTTAACAGACAACTGAATGTCCCAACAAAAAAAGTGTCCACCAGAAAACAGAGAATAACAAATTTTTTTTACATATATCATGGAAGCAGATATATTGCTACTTTCCTTGTGTTACTACACCAACATAGCCACACAAAAGGTAGATGCATGCATACACACACACACGTACACCAGTAGACTACCACACCAGCAGCACAACCATATGCATTGATACAGAGACATCCTGACGTACATAAACACACATGCATACACACTAACTACCATACACATGGATCCAAGCTCCTACCTCTTCTCCACTAGTTGTTTGCTGCTGGCTGTGGTATCCTAATACCATAAAATGGAATGGATGTGCATTTTCCACTCATTAGTAGCTATAACATGACTAAAAAAGGGCTTCTTACAGGTTGATGACATGAGAACAAAGAAGAACTTCTATCTTTCATCACCTAATGGGCATCAGCCGCACCCAGCAATATGTTTCAGCAATGCAGGTAAATTTACATCAACAAGTAAGCAGAAAAATCTTTCTTGTAACAGGGGAGTTATCTGGTTATCTTGTGTGTGTATATGTATACGTATATATATATATATATACCGTATTGGCTCGGATATAGGCCGCCCCCGTATATAGGCCGCCCCCTAAAAGTTTGGTGCTTTTTTAAAGAAAAAAAAACATGCTGCCACTCTGTCTCCCCCCCCCGAGATATGCTGCCACTGTCCTCCCCCCCCCCGAGATATGCTGCCACTGTCCTCCTCCCCCCTCGAGATATGCTGCCACTCTGCCCCCTCCGACTTACGAGAGGAGACTCCCGGCTGTCTTGCGGGGCCGGCGGGGGACATTTACGCAATACGCGTATACAACTTCCGGTGCCGGCACTCAGCGGATGACACCCGGGAGTCTGCTCTGGTAAGTCTTGGGGGCAGAGGTAAAACGCATCGTGCGGACGGTCACCGGCTGCGGCGATGCGGGTAAACAACCTCCGCAGCCGGTGACCGTCCTCACGATGCACTTAGACAACCTCCCGTGCCGGCACCCCCCCCCCGTGGAAAGTGCTGGCAGGGGAGGCTGTCTAAGCGTATCGGGGAGTAGGATGCAGGTCCCCTGCACCGCTGCGGGGGATCTGTATCCTAACCCCGCTTCCTGCCCGGCACCTGGGACTACATGTCCCGGGCGTCGGGCGCTAGACCCCGAATATAGGCTGCATTCGGCAAGTGCGGCCTATATTCGAGCCAATACGGTATATATATATATATATATATATATATATATATATATATATATATACACACACGTACACACATACATACATACACAAACACACGCACGGACAACAGTACAGGCATGCTACAAGTTCATCCTGGTATTAAAGGTGTTAACTTTCCAAGTAAACCCCTGTGATATTTACAGTATGCGTCCAGATGGATTATATCCACTACCTTAATGACACGGATAATGGAAGCCATTTGTAACCATTTAGCACTAGCTTACCTCCTAGAATAATTACTCCGATTAGAAGGATTTCAACATCTGTAAAGAAAGCCTCTCTCTCTTTCATACTTTAATTAGCACTTACATCTCTAGCAAATACAATCATATATCACTCTGCACATTAATATGGTAATCCTTTTTAAGCATTATCGATTGCCTACACGTACTGTTTAAAAGAAAAGGGGGTCTTTGTATTTAAAATAAAATGTGTTCATTATGATTCTGGGGGAAAAAAAATCATGGTGTCACATTTCGAGCTAAAATGACTTATGATCGAGGTCGTCTTATAAGCCGAATTGCAAGATGTCAAATATACCCATACATGGGAACTTCTGGGCTCCGGCTAACCGGAGCCTGCCCTTGAGTGACGCAGCCAGGACTGATCACTGACGTTGGTGGGCGTTCCCGCTGACGTCAGGGGGAGTTCCCGGTGACATCAGTGGGTGTTACCGCTGACATCGTGTGAAACACCCCAATTTAAAGGGGAAATCAGCAGGGAGTGGGGCCTGTAAAGACCCTGCTCCCCCCGGAGGATTCAGGTGTTGACCCGGAGAGTTCCCAGGTATAAACATACCACAACTGATACTAACAGCTTTGTAGTTAGGTGGACATTGGATGTTCTATGTAACAACTTACCTTTGTCGCACCAGAGCTGGCGATCCTCGGCGACAATCTCCCATTACAAACTTTCCTCACATAGTGCAGTCATGTGACTGAGCGATGTCCATCTTCATGTAATCTTCTAGGCTGGTGTGCACAGAGGACAATATATCTTAAAGGGACCTTGTGATCTCAAGTTGACCCCATTTCTGCCAGACTTCACCATTTCAACAGCAGGCCGTCATTTCCTCATTATCATTTGTTGGTGTAACCTGGTGCATTTCTCGTGTAAATACTTTGAGTGATCATTTTGTGTTTGACCTGTCCAATTCTTTTGATTATGGTTTTATCTGCTGATTTGGTTTGGTGCTTTTCTGTTGATTCCGTTGCTGACCTGGCTGTACTTCTTCGGCCTCCACGTCTTCTCTGCTGATTTTGCTTAGGTGTTGTCCAGTTTACTACGCTATTGACCCAACTGATCCGTCAACATGTCTGAGCCGGTTCCTTACATTGTCCTCTTCATTGTTCAGTCTCTGCATCCGTGTCTCAACCCCCAACGTTAATGAATTATAGTTTACGGCAGCAAAATTATAATTTTTTTTAGGTATTTTGGGCTGTGAATTGGCAACAACCATTGGCAATGCCAGAAATTAATATAAAAATTAGACTTGTGCATTCGTCTTCGGGCGAACATGAAAACGAACACGAAGAGTGTGTTTTCATGTTCGTTCCGAAGAAACGCCGAAGAGAAGACGGTGACGGTAAAACGTAGGCGAAGACGAAGACACACACCACGAAGATCTTCGTGATTGTCTTCGTCTTCGTCTACCATTCTACCTCCCCCTTCTAACTTACCTTGTCTTCGCGGTATCGTGGCAGTTCCCGGAAGTGGAAATCCGCAGGTTCGCCGTCACGGGTTACAGGGCAGTGCGAATGAGCCTATTGGTCGCCTACAGAGGAAGACCCTGCAGGTGACCAATAGGCTCACTCGCACGGTCTTTGTAAGTTAACCCCTGACAGCGAACCTATGGATTTCCAGTGGCATCTACAGGGTAAGTTGCAGCATTGGGGTTTTAAAACATTTAAATAGACATTTAACCCGGCACAGACTAACTAATTGAACAGGGAGGGAGACCAGTGGGATGTGCCGGGTAAGTTGCAGCATTGAGGTTTTAAAACCCCAATGCTGCAACTTACCCTGCAGATGCCACTGGTCTCCCTTCCTGTTCAATTAGTTAAAGTCCGTACAAGCGACTTTATTGGTAACTCGTACGGACATTTAACCCGGCACAGACTAACTAATTGAACAGGGAGGGAGACCAGTGCCAACGGCAGGGTAAGTTGCAGCATTGGGGTTTTAAAACATTTAAAAAGACATTTAACCTGGCACAGACTTACTAATTGAACAGGGAGGGAGACCAGTGGGATGTGCCGGGTAAGTTGCAGCATTGAGGTTTTAAAACCCCAATGCTGCAACTTACCCTGCCGATGCCCTGTTCAATTAGTTAAATGTCCGTACGAGCGACTTTATTGGTCGCTCGTACGGACATTTAACCCGGCACAGACTAACTAATTGAACAGGGAGGGAGACCAGTGGGATGTGCCGGGTAAGTTGCATCATTGGGGTTTTAAAACCCCAATGCTGCAACTTACCCTGCAGATGCCACTGGTCTTTAACTAATTGAACAGGGAGGGAGACCAGTGGCATCTGCAGGGTAAGTTGCAGCATTGGGGTTTTAAAACCTCAATGCTGCAACTTACCCGGCACATCCCACTGGTCTCCCTCCCTGTATAATTAGTTAAATGTCCATACGAGCGACCAATAAAGTCGCTCGTACGGACATTTAACTAATTGAACAGGGAGGGAGACCAGTGACATCTGCAGGGTAAGTTGCAGCATTGGGGTTTTAAATGCAACTTACCCTGCCGATGCCACTGGTCTCCCTCCCTGTTCAATTAGTTAAATGTCCGTACGAGCGACTTTATTGTTCGCTCGTACGGACATTTAATTAATTGAACAGGGAGGGAGACCAGTGGCATCGGCAGGGTAAGTTGCAGCATTGGGGTTTTAAAAGTCTGCACGAGCGACTCTGTTGGTCGCTCGTGCACACTTTTAAAACCCCAATGCTGCAACTTACCCGGCACATCCCACTGGTCTCCCTGTTCTATCAGTAAAATGTCCGTACAAACGACTTTATTTTTTTTTCCCCGAAGACGAGCACGAAGAGCCCCCTGGTGCCCAAGTCTAATAAAAATACAAGAATGGGATCAGCATAAAAGAAAAATAGCTTTATAGTGTATAGGATAATATTGGCTTAATAAAATGCTGTATATACCTTCCAATATTGATCACGGATTTAAATGTGTTTTATCATTGAAGATACTTTTACCACGTGCCCACCTAAAATAATGTCAGAACTTTTTTAAACAATATGTCCTTTCAGAGTTTAACTTAAAGATCTAGGTCAACTCACACCACCATTTTTATGTAAACCACATTATTAAAAAAAAAAAGAATATTGTAAAATATACAATCATCGCTATTAAGCTATTGTGTTACCTTGTTAAGTTGTTAGAGAACTTAAGCTTACTGTTGTGCTTTGCATGTTTGACAACTTGGCTGAGTCATAGTTTATGAAATGACTGCATTTTAATTGACATATCTTTCCTATACACATTTCTGACCAAACTGTTCATTTTTAGAAGTGTATGATATTTTCAGTCAATTCATTTTGGATCACAAATTCTTATTTTTATTCACTCCAAACGTCTACGTTTCACTCCAACCATACCATGGACCCATCACCTCAATTATGTAGATGTGAGGGGGTAAGAGTTGTATTATATTGTAGTTTGCACAATATTTATTGAAACTGAAAATGGCAAGGCAGTGGTGTGTTTGGGCTCGTTATCATGTCGGAATACTGCCCTGCGGCCCAGGGAGGGGATCATGCTCTGCTTCAGTATGTCACAGTACATGTTGGCATTCATGGTTCCCTAAATCAACTGTAGCTCCCCAGTGCCGGCAGCACTCATGCAGGCCCAGACCATGAGACTCCCACCACCATGCTTGACTGTAGGCAAGACGCACTTGTCTTTGTACTCCTCGCCTGGTTGCCGCCACACACACTTAACACCATCTGAACCAAATACGTTTCTCTTGGTCTCATCGGACCACAGGACATGGTACCAGTAATCCATGTCCTTAGTCTGCTTGTCTTCAGCAAACTGTTTGCGGGCTTTCTTAGTGTGTGTATTACCATGAGTGTGTGTGTTAACATGAGCATATACCGTATGTGTAAATTTACATGTAAGAATGAGAGAGTAAATGTACGTAAATTGTGAGTCTGACTGTGTGTCGGACTGATCCAGCATACAGGAAGCGGCATCACATGCACACAGTACGGACAAAGAGAGACACAGCACTCCTGTAGGTAAGTGGGGTTGGTAGGGGCACAAGCAGGCTGTTTAGGGACAAAGATGGCACAGACAACCTTGGGGCACTAACCAGTTGCTTTGGGCAAAGACAAAGGCACTGAGAAGCTGTTTGGGGGAGCTGACAAGCTGTTTGAAGATGAAGATGGCACCGGCAAGCTGTTTGGGGACAAAGATGGTACTGATAAGCTGTTTGGGAGCTAAGATGGCGCTGCGGGACATGTTGCTTGGTGAATTGAGGGGTCCGGGGCAATTTTCCCACAGAGGCTCTGTGGTTTCTAGTTACCCCCATGATCTTAACACAGTATTGTGTTGATGTAAATTATTTGTATTACTGCAAGACAAGAACATTCTTAAAGGTTACACAGTTTTTGCAAAGATAACATTTGCTAAAACAAAATTGCTATTGAGAAAAATTCTGGCTACTGGAAGTATTGTAGCAAACATCATATTTGTATCGCTACTATAAAGTTAATCTGCATACATTTGGATAAACAGGAGTGTGTACAGCTGCTACACTATTTATACAGATGAAGTATTTGTATCTGACAGCTAGATCTTGGTGTGGAATGTTAAGCGGCAGACAGATATATATGAGGTCTCTTTACCAAGATATATAAAGAAAAATAGGACTGAGCAGAGAGGGAAACATGATTAGAATTGAAAGGAAGAAGACCAGACTGTGGAAATTATTTATATATTAGTCAATGGGGTATATGTTTGTGTGTTAATGTATATTTTGTTTAGGAACCATCTGGAAAATAAGGAGGATTTTTTTAAAAAGAAAGCCTTTTTTTAATAATAAAAGATGTGCAATCTCTTCAGGGATGACTTTAGAAGGAAGTGCAGAATTCCGTTTACTAGTTGAAAGTAAAACCATCAAATGCATTTTCATAAATTATGTAGGAAATGATCTCCTAAAAATGTCATGTACATGAAGTGGCGTAAGATTTCTCCTTGCATGGTCTATAGGTCTAGATAATTCCTGTTGAATTAGTAACAACACAAGGCAGCACCAATTTAAGGAGAATAAATGAAGACAAGAAACAAAATATACTGTTTACCATCTTATACGAAATGAGGAAAAAATAATTATATGCTCAGAATAGAAAGATAATTAATACACCCAATAGAATCGGAACATGATCATTCTGTAGCCTCTGCAGCTGCCTCTCAAATTTCCTAGTTACCCTTTTTTGTGTCACAAAAATAAAGCGAATTTACAGGGCAATACACATAAAGCCACCATTAGGGTGTATTATGTGGCTGTTTTAGCTCAGAGTTCAGTTATGGATGTTTGTTTACTCCTCGCCAGTGTGCTTGGCATGGAGACTTAATGTGCAGCTGACAACTGAAGTTCCGAATGGCACCAGCTGTGTGATTTTTTTACATTGCTCGAGAGCCAGCTGTCTCTTTCTGCACCACAAGCTCTCTGCATTTAGCCACAAAAGACATAAGAAAGAGCTGGATGGACGTGCATGGGGAGAAAGTGCCTTCTTTGAAGTCTCCAGATCTGAAGGTGACACTGATAAACACCACTCCCTGGACTGCAGATTATCTTAAACAGAACACAGCTCAAATCATTGACTGCGAATTCCAGATTGTAAAATTGCTTTAAATTGCTTTAAATGTCCTTAAATGTACTCTAGGTAATATATCAAATTAGCACAAATGGAGATGAGAATATACTACAAGCTCACCTGCCTACACACTTTTATACCTTCACTAAAAATGTTGGTTCTTTTGAAATTCCTAGAACGATAAAAGTACGTATATGGAAACATTTAACATAATTTATTGACTGTGTTATAGTCTTCCTTTCGATGTTCTAAAAAGTTAATAAACCTAAATAATGGTCACTTTGTAGTTAATCAGATAGCAATTCAGGAAGTTACACATTTATAACATATAATTAAACACTGTACACCGATTTCCACACATAGCGATAACTGATTTGATGGAGAAGGCTATAGATAGGGGTGTCACATATGTGGCCCTCAGCCCAAATGTGGCCACCGGACATCAAGGTGCAGCACACAAGATCTGCGGCTCTAACTAGAGCCTTGCCTAGTACCTGGACGCTCTGAATAGCAGGGGAGCCTCGCGAGAGGTAAAGTCTGTTTGCTGAGTCTCTCTACCTTCTCCACCAACCGCTTCCGTGCTACTTGTTCTTCTGTCTTCTTTCTTGGCCCCCTTCTCCCCTTGTCTTCTTTCTTTGTCCACAACCCTCTCCTCAGATTTTAGGAATAGGGGGAGGCTGTCCCCCTGGATTGTCCTTTTTGCCAAAGTACTCCCAGAGGCCAGAATAACAAAGACAGATTCATGGAGAAAGAGAAGCATTTCTGCACCTCTCTTTCTCCACAAATCTGTCTAGATTATTCTTCCAGACTGCAAACTCATTTGTGCAGGATTCTCTTCACTTTTTGTCAAATCGTTATGTTATTATACACTGCTTGTTATGTATTTTTTTTTCCATTGTATAGCACTGCGGATTACGATGGCGCTATATAAATAAATAAATTACAATAATAATACTTTACCTCGTTGCATCAAGGCATGAAAGCAACAGAGAAGGATATGTGCATGACAGGAAAAGTCCCACCTAACTGTGAGAACTGTTTCTCATCACCTTGGACTACAATCAATCCTCACCTTGTCTATGGTAGTTATTCAATCACTGCGATTTATGGTCAACAGTTGATTTTTTATTGTAAACTATCACGGTGCTTTATTGTTAATATTTGGATTTCCAACAATAAATGGCTATAGAAACAGTCTGACAAATAAGTAATACTTCAAAAAGGTTACATTCTAGCATTTTGTTCTTATTCCAGACAAATAACACTAAAATTCCAACGCTCAAAGCAATTCAATCACCTATTAAATAGATGGAGTAAACTCTACAAACCTGATAAAATAACGACAAAGTAAGACCATCCCTACAGAGATAAACCCTTGCATATCACCACATATAACAAAGAGGGCTGGGATAAAAAGAATTATTAACTCAGTTACATGGATAATTATATCCCAAGAATAGAACAGTCTGAAACATAGAGTTGTTCCCAAATAAGGTTGTGTAAATGTACATATTATGATACAGCATTTGTATGATAAAGTGAGGACAAGGCTCCTTGTGAACTAAGAGGGAAGAAGAGGGGAGAACCATGCAAGCTGCAGTGATGGTGGGATAGAGTAGTGAATGTGTGTATGTATGTATGTGTAAGTCTACGTCTTAAGAGTGAGCGCATGCTACTGAATTGCATGTGTGTTAGAGTATAGCATTAGAATATGGATGTGTGATCGTATGGTGTGAGTGCATGCTGTGTTGATGGGTGTTAGTGTATGTTTTTAGCATGAGTTTGTCTGTCATTGTAAGGTGTATATTATATATGTATGTATATATGTGTGTCTGTTAGAGTATATTGTTAAAGTGTCAGGGTTCAGTGGTTCGAGGGAGAGGAGGGATAGTGTCCACTTGTATGTGTAAGTTTATGGTGTTATAGTGGGTAAGTGTTAGAGCAAGTTTATAGATTAGGTTTGGGGAGGGCATCAAAGAAATACTGTATCCAAGTGCCGCTAACCCCTAGCTCCCCCTGCCAGTATTTACTCTTGCTCTTTCTGCTCTTGCATGACTGTTGTTAAGAAGCAACTCCCAGAAAGTGAACTTCCAGCTCAAGAAACACCCAGTTTGAGCAATGCCTGATCCTCTGATCTCTCTGACCGGCACAGGAAGCTCCCTGAGCTGGTCAGTTAGACTATGATCCTCATTGCCCACAGCTAGCCTAAGATCTAGCTACAGGAGACACTGTTTTTTTTTTTACAACTCAGACCACTGGGCACATTTTTTGTTATAATAACAGATACATAAATAAAGGAAATAATAAAACATCAGTGGCTGTTAGTTAGTTAGTTAGTGTAGGAGATAAACAAACACAACATTTAATGAATGTAGTCATGAAGGTGACAGTTCCTCTTTAAGTAAAAGTCACAGCGTGTGCGTGCCTAAAGGATCAAAAACGCAGAGCAGGTGTCGTTGAGAATTGTGGTTTTTTTCCAAATTTAACTGAACTTTTAATTTGGGAACTAAAACACTCTCTTATCAACAAATATAAAGGCTTTCGTGTCAGAGCGGCTGTGTATGTAAATATAGCAACACTATTTATATCTAAAGGGTTTCTTCACAAGTTTAAAAATTCCAAACACATGAAATCAACATTAAGGTTAATCAATAACTGAATCCAAAGACTGTAAAGCAGCTGCTGGAGCAGAGAAATAATCTTTAGCACAGTTTGGTAGTTCTAGAAACACACAGTTCAACCTTGTCTACGAGATACATTAAATACGACTTAAGTAAACATTACTCCAACAACAATGTTTCCTTAAGAAGTATTTTACCTGGCTTTTGCGAAGCTTTGGCACAATATGAGGAACAATTAGAAAACTGATCTTATGGTGGCCTGTATCCTTATGATAAATAAATATTACCCAATGGAAATTTGCATATATATATATATATATATGTTTTATACCTCCAGACCCAACATATCAAATGGCCAAAGAGTAGAACCTGTTTTAGGAGATGCGGTTAGAGTCATGGTAAGGGGTGTAGGGCTAAGGCTTTCCTCCTCACTTATCACCTCTTCCTTTTCCCATCCACAAGACTTATCTCCAGCTTTCATCCTCCCTCCCAACATTCAAGAAAAATCCCCACTTCTTCAGAAAAGCATACCATCTTAGTTGCTAGAACTTCCTTGTCACCAATACAACTCCCAGACTACCTCTAACCTTTCTCCACACCACTTATGTTTTCCTTAAACCATGGAGCTGATTATTTAAGTTTCAGTTATTAAATGAAGAAGCTCTGGATCCCTAGACTTTTGGGACATATGAAATATCTCAAAAAGTGGCAATGTTATTGGGTTTCTTGTGGTTTCTGGTAAATACGATACAGAAGTTTTGTCAGCATTGGTGTGGCCTGCGGATCATGAGGGTAATTTTTGAAACGCACACTGTCAAGATATTGAGACACTTTTTGTATTGTTCCAGATCTAACAAGCTAATACAATGAACGTCATCACTCACGGTCCTCCAGTGCAAAAGCACTTTCTGAAATAAAGTCCAAATAAAGGGACTACGGCAATTGAAATTTTGCATCTGCATCCAATTTCATCTTCATTTCATGGAAAAACAAAAGTCTTTCCAATTTACACTTATAATAAGTCTGGACTTCAAACACGTCTAGCATTAGGATCACATTTAGCAATGCAGTATGTACTAAGAACATAACTTCTGCTTGAGAAATTCACTATGTACGTTTGCACACTTTGTGGTTTCTCATCACAATGTTTTCAGGGAAGAGAAACACAACAATCTCATTTTTTTGAGGAACAAAAACAACTAACCATAAATGGTTATTAAGGAAGAGTTTATGATTATTTAAGTTATAAATATATATGCATTCCATTTAATTTATTTGCTAGCAGAATCATATGCCATCATGAGTCAACCTGTGTCATGGTAAATGCTGTACAATTACCACAGTAGAAAAACTGTGAACCAGAAAAAAACAATGTGCATTCTGTAAAGTATAATTTGCAAATATAGAAGCAAAGCAAATATACTTCTCTATTTAATTGTGTTGAATTTCTTTCATGTGATAAATTTTAATCATCACATTTCTATCCCCTTTTTTCGTTTTTTCCTCCATGCTATCCATGTTGACTGTTACTGGTTTGCACCCAAATGTCCTTAAAGCCCATCTACCTTTCACAGTTTCAGTATCTATGTAATTTATATATAACATTTGTTACATAATGTGCTAATTATTATCCAGAAAGCATTCTAGATAACCTTGTGGAGTCTAATCATTGTATTTTGAAGAAGAACATTGCCTCATAGATTGACTTTTACCTTATTGTCTGACTGGGGATTATTGTCATGTATCCAGTGCTGCAAAATACTTAAACTATACTAAAGTAAAACAATGTATTAATTGCTAAGGCTACTGATTATGAACTCTAGAATCAATCATATTGATCCTTGCTAATTAACATCACAGAACACTACTTAATTAGGCTGAACACAAGAGGCATAATTCTGCTCCAAGAAAAAAACATTAATGCTTCTCAAAGTCTTGGTTTTGGAGAGGGTTGACAAAGAATAATAATAATAACTCTGAATGGCAGTTAAATGACCCTCTGCATAAATCTCTTTTACTATTTTTGTATATATATTTATATATATAAATAATATATGTGTGTGTATATCACCTTTCTTGTCCCCACCATAACGTATTTTGGGTGTGCACATTAAAATTGGCTATAACAATTACACATATTCACCCCTTAAGGACAGGGCTGTTTTTTCACTTTTGCACCGTTCATGATAATGGATGTAATGGATATCATTTTGTGAACCCAAACACTTTATATATCGGTTTTTTCAGGACAAGAAGGGCTTTAGTTGAATATAGTTTAGATAATCTAATTTACTATATTAAAATAAAATATGGTAAAAAGTTGAGGTGATTTGTCCTGGATTTAGAAATACTCAATGTTTTTATATATTTTTTTTCCAAAATATAGGGCAATAACCGCAAGTAGCATATTGCTATTTTAAAATAGGTATAGAGACATTCTAACACTGCTATCTGCCATGAATCCCTGAAGCAACTCAGGGTATTCAACTTAGGGTATTTTTATACTTTTCATGTAGCCATTTTATCACCAATTTTTCCAAAAGTTTACCAAAGAGGTACATTTTTGGCGGGTTTTTTTCACACAGATTGCATTTCAGGTATGAAATGTACTAAGAATTTAAAGTGTTACTAAGAAACAATATGTGTTCACCATAAGTAAAGTGATACCACCCATGTATTGCTTTGTTGGGTTGCTTGGGAGCCAAAAGGCCACGTTAAGGATATGCACAATTCATTTTTCACCTTGCAATTTTGACATCTGGTCATTCTGCGCATTATTTGGGATATCTTTGAAGCCAGCCAATTTAATTTACCTCATCAAATCATATATACCACCTCATGGCATTTTAAATGCTGGTATTTTAACACTTTCCACGCACTAATTTTACCACCAGCCTCAAAATTTGTAGTAGTATTTTTTTTCCACACACATTGTAATTCAGGTATGTTGATATATACAGCTCCTGGTATATGTCACTGCCAAGCAACAACATGTGTTCAGCAACATCTCCTGAATACAGTGATACATCCCATGCATATGTTTGTTGGATTGTTAGGGGACTAAAAGGCCACATTTGGGAGGTGCGCATTTTCCAATTTGGAATTTTGACATCTGGTCATCCTGTACTCACGTCCTATTTGGAACATCTTTGAGGCCTGCCAATTCTATTTATCCCCTTCAAACCATATATTTTTTAAAACCCAGAGTAGTTTAACACTTTGCAGATGTTTGTGGTAGTAATTCAATTACACAAAAATATACTACCACAAACTCACAAAAGGTGAGGGGATTTTTGAACAAGGATGACTTGATTCTGGGTAATGTGGGATATCAATACAGATTACACATACAGATTAAAACAATCAACACAAAGAACATGTATTAAAAATCCAATTTACATCTGTTACAACAGTCATCTTAACTTCCTGCTCTCGGGATACGTACTCCCCATTATGTTAAAATGCTTAGCAGGACAATGAAGAGAACTCCAGGACAGGAAATGAAACATTATTTTTACAAAACCATTATAGTGATTGACAAACATTAAGCTCTAGCTAAAGACTGGTTTGATAGATGAACTCGCTGATACGAAAGGATGCGAAGGTGACAGTTCCCCTTTAATTTTCACTTATTTATTTACATTAAAATGTAACGGTTGGTGGTCTTTTAAATGTTATAAACCAGCAAACTCCTTTACAGCATGCAGATTACGTGCTGTTCAATCTGCCCAGAATAGTTATACCAATAAACTGATGATATCTACCACTGCACATTATAACAATCCAAATTAATTTTCCATTGGCAGATACGGAAATGCCAACTTCCTCAATTCAAACTCATTACTATGTGTGAAACATTACAACGAGAAGAGGTATTAAAAATAGTTAGAAAATTGGAAATACGGACACAAATAATTTCAAAATGCACCTAGCAATAAAAAATAAACAATTTTAAAAATTCATGCTGTGCCAATAAATTAAGTGGATGACTATGTAGCAATATCATTTATAGGAATTGTGTACTTGGTGTGACTTATCAAAAAACATGTAAAAATATATTTTTCAAAAGTGGTCTCTGAGAAGGTTGTGTATTGGAACCTAATCAAATACCTACTTGCGCCCTTTTAATCAAAGAAGAGGTTGCATTTAAATGAAGGGGTGCACATTATTGAAAGGCACTCTTTACCTAGATAAAACTTGTAGCATGTTCAACAAATAAACCTTATCCGATCTGTTTTATTGGTTTCCCTGGAAGCTTAATTACACAAAAATCACTCAAAAACTTTGTTGGTTTTTTTTTGCTTTGTAATGTGGCAAGCATTCTTTAAAAAATATCAAAAAGTCAAAATTTGAAATGATTAGATCATTTAACACAGCTAGAACATTTTATAATATATTCAATGATGGAGCAAAGTCTTTGTGCAGCTTCTGGTTTTCCATGTTTCAAAAGTGCCTGAATGCTGGCAGCTGATCAATAGCTGGATCAGCTTGACAGTATGCAGGAAAAATAATCTTTTCCTCACATGGCACAGGCATCAGACACTGTGACATGTGATCCCTAAGGTCTGTAACGACCCCATAAGTATCAACAATGAAATGTTTAAAATAAAATAATAATAATACCGTATTTGCTCGATTATAAGACGACCCTGATTATAAGACGACCCCCCAAAATCTAAATATTAATTTAGGAAAAAAACAAAAAGGCTGAATATAAGACTACCCTATAGGAAAAAAAGTTTTACTAGTAAATATTAATTCATGTAAACATTTTTTTCATATTTAATAAAAGCTATGATTGAGAAAAATATATATATTTTTATTTCCTTTTATTTGCCAACCTGCCCCCCCAGTTATGCACATCTGCCCCCAGGGTTGCCACTCTGCCCGAAGAAATGCCTTATACCCCCTATTTGCCACTCTGCCCCATGATGTGCCTTTTAACCCTCTATATGCCACTCTGCCTCCAGAAATGTCTTATACCCTCCTATATGCCACTCTGCCCCATGATATGCCTTTTAAGGCATATCATGGGGCAGAGTGGCATATAGGGGGTTAAAAGGCATTTCTGGAGGTATATATATATATAAAACTGCTAACAGCAATCACACTCCTAACAAGCCAAGGCAGCCAGTACATGCTGGAACCTGGGGATGATAGGAGTGTGAGTACAGCCTCCCTATGCCATGCTACCACCACCACCACCCTTACACATCCATGCTATCACACACACACTCATTCACAAACATTTAAATACTCATTCATTCCATTAATCACACATACTTAACACATTAATCACAAAAACCCTACCCCACCCCCTTACCTGAACTGCAGATCTCCCACTCGCAGACTTCTGCAGGGGCCCGGCTGTGCGAGCAACTTCTCTGGCCCCGCCCCCAGAGGAAGGAGGGGGAGGCAGAATTATGCGACACTCTGCTACTTTCCTGTTCTCCTGCTGGTAGAAGAGACGCTGCTCGCGACCAAAGCACTGGTAAGCAGCCTGGCCCCAGTGGACATTTTTTTGAGGTCTGTTTAGAAGACGACCTCGATTATAAGACGAGGGGTATTTTTCAGAGCAGTTGCTCTGAAAAAAACCTCGTCTTATAATCGAGCAAATACGGTAATAATAAATGTTCCAAAACACCTTGCACCCCTCCAATTAAAAATCGAAAAGAAAAAAAAAATAACTGCTGCTCCAACCCAACAGTTTGGTTGGTATGAAGAGATGGGAGAAAACTTGCAGACAATAAATTAATTAATTGGTTTTATCACAGATTTTCCCCAAAGTGACATAGTACCTTACTTTTCAAACAAATATCCCAAATAAAGTACACTGACTGATAAAACAATCAAGGCAATTTTAACAAATGAATTCCTAGAAAATTTCTTCTGAAGGAAAGACTAACTTGTGTAACAAGCTTAAAGACCTCCAATAAATATTTTATTGAACTAGGGCTTATGCAAAAAAAAAGGGATTCTGGTTTTCTCCTTTTAAGAATAAAAACAACCTGAAATCTATTTTTTTATTATTTATTTTTTATTATTATTATTCCATTATTTTCCGTGCCTTGGCTCCAGTTGAGGTTTCGCTGTGTAGCATACTGACACAATTTTAGATTGACAGTTCATCAATTAATAGTTTTTGTAGGATTAACCGGTACATATTTTTTCATGACTCTGAGTAAAAAAAAATGCTTACCATCGTAATTTCTCCTAATCCAAGTTGTGCCCGACCCAAAGTCTGCCAGGCCTCAACAAAATGCGGATCCCGCTGAACTGCTGTCTCAGCGGCTTGTACTGCCGGGAATATTTCATGGAGATACAAAAGTGCCTGGAGAAAAATAAAAAAGAGAAAAGTTATGGTGTGGGCAGCCTTGAGATGAAGGTACAGAATTCTCTTGAGACTTCAGCAGCCTTTGATTTTGCAGAGAAAAAAATGGGGGAAGGGACTTTTAATTAGTTTCAATTGAAACAAGAATCTATTTGAAGGTGAAGCTGAACATTTAAATATAGAGCTACAATATAGCAACCTGATACACTTTCATTAAATAATAACTCTCCATTATTTTATGGGGCAATCTCCCCTTATGTCCTCCCAAAATAGCCATATTCCTGTGCCGTGACAAAGGGTTATAATGCTTAAATCATGGCGTTTCCCCCATACACTGTTTCTGATTATTTAAAAAAAAGGTCTTACCCAAAGAAATTCAGAATTACATTTTTAAATGCCAATTAACTGAGGGAGAACATTTAAAAAAAACACCTGGTCAACCAAAACAATTAATAATCCGGTTCATTCATAAAATTCGTAAAACATTTCACAGTTAAATATTATTATATAAAATTCAGACATTTGCTAAAATGCAATGAAATAAAACGGAAATGTTAAATCACGTGACTAGAGATTGTCTGCTTGAAACCGCATCATTCTGATTTCCAAAATAACGGGGTATAATATAAAACAAATAAAAATGCAATAAATCCATTCATTAGTCTGAGTAGCGTTAGATGCCAGCAATGCATGCTGTCAAAGAGACTGACATTGGGCTCGGCTAATGCCTCAATATCAAAAGCGAAAAAGAAACAAAGAGAAACCTTGGGGGAGATACTGACTGATGTTCCACTCACACATTATAGTTGGTTATCTTTTTACAGCTCATCGGCCTGGTAAGTGTTCCTGTAAGGATGTCCTTCTGTACCTGATATACGGTTTTCAAGCAGCTGCATATTATGTGTTGTAGTTCTGTTATCTTAGCCCAATTTACTAGGCAAACACCCCGACTACTTATAGGCAAACACTCCGACTAATGAAAATTTATGGATGAACGGACTTCATTAGCATTGCCATAAAGAATCAGCTGAGTGTGATGTTTGAGCAGGGAAAGTCATGTCGGACAATAATGGAAGCCTTCAAGTCTGTCGGTAAAGGACATTTACTGGAACAAGACGAGAAATCTCTGTATCTTTTGATACATCAGATGATGTATCACACACAAGTTGTACAAATACCTGCTTAGGCCTCAAATTCTAGGGCCTCACTGGTGGTCTATTGTGGGGCATGAGGATCAACAGAGCTTGCAGCACAGATCTTTCTTCTTCTACTGCCTGTCAAGTGCCAGGGAGTAGACTAATACAGGTAGGGGAACATAAATAATGTACATGCTGTCAAGTCATAAATTTCCATGCTCCAAAAGGGATTGCCAGGGACTGACCTCTCACTCCACCCATGGGCTGAAAGGTAAGTAGGGTGGGGTATTGATCAGTGACAGCAGGGCACATAGATACCTACTGCTACTGATACCCATGACAGGGTACTCAGAAACATAAATACTGTGTGCTGCTGTTGGTGGGGTGGCATGGCATCTTCACAATCCTGGTGTTCTGATTCCTGAGCCCCTTTATTGCTCTTCAAAGGTAATCTTGTTGCTAAAAGTGAGTTCTGGTACATTTTGACGAGTAAGACACAAAAATACATGAAAAAAAATCATACTTGTGGCCTTACAGTGTGGGATACATAGTGTAAGGAGGAGAATAGAAGTATTAGATAGTATGATATATTGAAGAAAAGTAAAAGTATTGCATTGTGGCATAGAAATTAGAGTGACGGTTTCTGAGGAACCATGAATATGATGATACTGGGCAGATGCCCCTTTTTTAGGCATGACCACAGGGTACCAATTGTAATACTTTTACAAACATCTCCAAAGCCTGATTCCCTGTGAGACCTGCCCCTTATGTAAAGAAATTAAAGAAGCTGGGCATCGCACAAAAGACAAGACACCAATATCTGTCAGGCCCCATCCAGGCTGCAGAGCTGCATATCTATACTCCATTCCTGGATTTCTTTTGGGGAGGGGTAGTGTCAGGACAGAGCATAAAGAAATCCAGGAATGGATTATAGCGAGACAGGGGAACTGTAGCGAGACAGGAGAAACCAGAGATATGCAGCTCCGCAGCCTGGATGGGGCCGGACAATATCTCAGGATGTATAGAGGCAGATGTATTTTTCTTGGATAATGAATTCCGGCATTATACCTAAGTGTATACTATGGCTTGAAAATATAACAGCCCTCAATTACTCAGAGTAATGTTAGGTCTCTGAAGAGCCTGTTATCAGAGAAAGAATGTCAAAGTCATGCAAGAATCTTCAATATTTAATGACATTAAAGAAACAATGTATCACTCAAAGAAAACATTTGATGCTCCCTCTTTCATTAAAAGTAAATAAAGAACTGTTTTTGTGCCTCCCTAGTTCTAGGGGACGGCATAATGTGAATGTGAACAGCCCGCATCCCTTATTCTGTTCTGTTGAGATCAGTGTGGATGACAGATGAAACAGACGACCCCGTAATAAGAGCATACTACATGGCTTTATTTCCTGACAATTACCCAAATTGGACGGTTTGAATCCTAACAATGAGTTGACCCTTCAAAACATTCATTCTTTCACAGCCTGATCTGGCTCTATGTAGCAACTTGACAATTCAACCAGTTGGTTTTAATTATAGCCTTTAAAGAAACACCAGCTTCTCAAGGTTCTTAATGAAAACTCCTATATGCCATTCAAGATAATTATTTGACACACCAGCAAGAGAAGTATATATTGTAAGTATCATGAATGATATTAGGGTCTTCCTAAAGGCCCTCAGATTGGAGTGACATATGCATTTTCAATATAACTGGTCAAAACTCATGTCCCTGACCACATATGTAATTCAAATGCAGCCAAAAAGGAATTGTTTATGACCAAATCTATGTTTGGAATATCCATGATCACGCGGTCTGGTCACATCACATACACAACCAGCTCAACCACAGCGCCTATGTAATGGGGCTGGAAAATACCTATAAAAACATAAATATTTGGCGCGGGTGAGTTCTGACAATGTTTCGATTACATTAAGAAGGCCCGTGTTAAATCTTCTTGCAGGAGAAGCTCCCAGGGATGGTTGTCACCGCTAACCGCCCACTAACCACTTTAGCGAAATAATTATTGTGGCGTAATAAATAACAAGTTAAAGGCATTGCCTGCATCCATCCCTCCTAAGATGTTAATGTCATTCCACCAGGCCTAAATATTAAGTAAATTGTGAACAACAAATATGACGATATTGGACAGATGGCTCTTTTTTCTTAGGCATGGCCACAAGGTACCAAATGTAATTAAAAACATCTCCAAAGACCTGTCCAGAAATAAAGGAAGCTGGAATCGCACAATTTATTTAATATTTAGACCTTGGAACTGGTTAATCAAAGGCGTGTTACCTTTAACATCTACGCAAAATGATTGCTGGGCTTTTACAACGTGCAATAAATCATAGTCCATCTTGAGCCATTTCCACCGGACTTCCTGCTTGTTCCACAAAACAAACAGTGTACAGGGATCTCTCTCCACGACCTTCTGCGACACAGAAGTCATTTTATTTAACACGAGAAGCTTTTTCAGGCTGCCTAGACATTAGTTACACAATTAAACATGAAGTGAACGGACACATGCATCCTCTTTACAATGACGGAGGACAATGTATCCTGGTGAAGGATGCTCTCAGCCCGCCGCGCTTGATTGCAATGACCCATAGCATTGTTCTTGTTGTTCTATTGGCAGTTTTCAATTTGGAAGCCTCCAGGGGTTGTTTGCCAATAAATTATTTTGATGTTCATGTTATTGAAATCGCTAGTCTTCCTACAATGGACAGGGGATAACAAAGCGGGATATTGTTTCAATTTGCATTTATGATATATCGTTTTATATGTCTACCAAAGCATTTATGTACCGGGAACATTTGTTTGGAATGCCTGGTGTTTAATCAACATGCATTTGCTTGATAACATCCTAGAGTACCTCTAAAAAAATATATATTATAAAAGTACTGATTATTAAATGCAATTAACTTTTAGAACCACAGCTTGGTAAAATAATTGTATCCATCAGACGATCTGTCTGATATACGCATTAGCAAAACTGGCTAGCATGATATATATACAAAGCAAAGATTAAAAAATGGTTTTGCCCTTGATTCATTTTTGCACAAAAGCTCTTGCTTTAAGGCATTTTTATTCAACAACAAAGAAAAAAAAGCATATTACTGCTATTCTTCTATCCCCTGCATGTTATATTAAGACTTGTTTTATTATAATCAATAAATATACTCAGAATAGAGAACCTGATGGCAAGGTATAAAATTGCAACAGCTAATCACACCAAATTACTTTCATTGTTTGCTATGGCTTTACCTCCAAGTCAGATAGCTGCCGACAGTCCAGTGGAAAATGCGTTTACATTGATCCAGACTGAGCTGCACAGAGGCAACAAGGAGGGATGTTTTTTTGTGATTTGAATTTACCAAGTACAGATTCCCCTAACACCCTAGGATTAGCACTGTAATAAATCAGCTCATGTCAATAAAAAACTGTCATATTGGTTTCATTCCAAAACTTCCATACACAAATACTTCCGTCGCTCTTATATCTCTATGTTTTTAATGACTGACAAATATACAGTGAAGTCAGAAACTACACTATATGACCTAAAGTATTGGGACACACGTATTGCTAACAGGTGTATGAAATCAGCATATAGCCAGACATCTCCATAGACAAACATCGGCAGTAGAATGGGTCGTACTGAAGAGCTCAGTGACTTTAAACATGGCGCTGTCATATGATGCCACCTTTGCCACAAGTCTGCTCATGAAATTTCTGCCCTGGTCCACTGTAAGTGCAATTATTGTGACGTGAAAGCATCTCTGATTTGTCATGCAGGATTGGGTTGTAAATTTAGCTTTCTTTAAAATCTTTTCTGTTATGTTATTTTAGATAGGCAATGCATATTGTTGGCATATCAGCCATTTTTTCAGATCACCTGCCATTTTTAAATGTTACTCAGGACAGAAATCAGTTAATCGAGTTTAAGCATGCTATTATATAAACTTTAACCATATACTACCTGGGCGGACTTTCATTTTGGTTTTCTTTTTTATGAAGATAAGAACTACACACAGTTGGCTAGCCTGTCGACTTCACAGTCATCTTCATGGCGTGATTATACCAGTAGATGTTATTCTACACTGTTTACGATTTCTTAGTATTCCTGCCAAGTCAAACCATCTCCATGGGCTCCACATTTACCTGGAGTCTTTCTGCTTGTTCACTTAACCTCTAGTAAATTTAGAAAATTGTCTGCTAATGGCATACCGGGAGAAAATAGTTATACTACTGGTGTGTGGCTCCTGAAGCAATCATTTGGAATCATTTACTCTTTTATCTATTAATGTGGTCACAAACACAACAGTTTACTAATTAGAGCACAGAATCCTCATTATTCTTATTTCACTGTTCAAATAAAGTGTAAATGTATGTAAGAAAGTTTGTAACATGTTTATATTATGAATGAACATACAAAGAATGAAAGTGTGAACCGTGATACAGAATGAAAGTCACTCCATGACAACTTGTATATACATTTTAACGTATAGCCATGACAGCTGATCTCAAGTATCTTATAGCACACTGGAAGATTACAAAGAATGCCTTCCAACAGAAACAATTAAAATGACAATTGTCTATCATGATAAGTCAAATAGGATACTACTGGGAAGGGTTATCCAGTCGAGGTCTGATTTACTATTGAATAAATACAGTGCTGTGCAAATGTTTTTGGCAGGTGAGAAAAAATAGCCGTAAAGTAAGAATGCTTTCAAAAATAGAAGTGTTAGTAGTTTTTTTTTATCATTTACCAAAATGCAGAGTTTTTCTTCTGCTCATTCACTTTGCATTTTGTTAAATTATAAAAAAAATGAAACTATGAATCTGTCCACTTCGTTATGTGTCCTTCTAGTGCAGGGGTGGGCAATTAATTTTCCCATGGGGCCACATGAGAAATTGGAATGGTTTTAGAGGGCCAGACCTCTACAAACTACAAACTCCGAAGCCTTGTCCATTTTGTTAACTTATGTGCTGTTTAATAAAGTTATTCAAGCCTACGTCATTGGTAGAGGTGCTTGAATAAGTAAGGCCTGAATAACTATTAGCACAGCACAGAAGTGAACAAAATGAACAAGGCTTCGGAGTGCATACCGTATTTTTCGCTCTATAAGACGCACCTGCTGATAAGACGCACCTAGATTTTAGAGGAGAAAAAAAAGGAAAAAATATTTTGAGCTAAAAAATGGGCTAAAATATTTATTACAATAACTGAATAAGCTATGAACACAGTAAGACACACGCAGTAAGACACACACAGACACAGTAAGACACACACAGACACAGTAAGACACACACAGACACAGTGAGACACACACAGACACAGTAAGACACACACAGACACAGTAAGACACACACAGACACAGTGAGACACACACAGACACAGTAAGATACACACAGACACAGTGAGACACACACAGACACAGTAAGACACACACAGACACAGTGAGACACACACAGACACAGTAAGACACACACAGACACAGTGAGACACACACAGACACAGTAAGACACACACAGACACAGTGAGACACACACAGACACAGTAAGACACACACAGACACAGTAAGACACACACAGACACAGTAAGACACACACAGACACAGTAAGACACACACAGACACAGTGAGACACACACAGACACAGTAAGACACACACAGACACAGTGAGACACACACAGACACAGTAAGATATACACACACACACAGTAAGACACACACACAAACACAGTAAGACACACACACACAGTAAGACCTCCCTCCCTAACCCCCCTTCTCAGTATCTCCCCTCTAACTCCCTAACCCCCCCTTCTCAGTATCTCCCCTCTAACTCCCTAACCCCCCCTTCTCAGGATCTCCCGCCCCCGCCCCGGTCACTTACCTTAAACTCCTGTGTTGGAAGCGTGAGGCGTTTGTCTCGGGTGCCGGCGCTTCACTGCTGATCGCCGGCGTCTGACGTCATATGCCGGCGCCCAGCGTAAAGCGCCGGCACCCGAGACAAACGCTTCCAACACAGGAGTTTAAGGTAAGTGACCGGGGCGGGGGGGGACACCGGACTCATTGGTGAGTCACCAGGACACTCTTTGCGGGCCGGTCCGAGCTATTCAGCGGGCCGGATGTGGCCCGCGGGCCGTGCTTTGCCCAGGTCTGTTCTAGTGCCTCAAGCAGTAAGCCAGTATGACAACCTCATGCTGATGAGTCCCATAAACTGTCCATGAGTGGTAGCCTCTGTGCCGGGCTCTGTTTAAAGGCTGTCTAGTATAGTGCATATTTGATCCAAGGCGTCCATGTATTTAGTGGATATAGAGGCCAAAATGTGGTCATTTGCCTATCCAGAAACCCTAGCAGTTATGGCAGCACTACAAGTTTTCTGGGAGAAAAACAAGTCTTCAGGCTTGTCCGGTTGGTGTAGACTAGTCTTTAATAATGCTTCTGCTACCCCTTTAATTTTAGGAGGAGGGTTTTTCCACCCCCCCACAATAACTTTTGTTATCTATTTTTTAAAGCATTATTATGTTACATCATTTTTTCACACCTAAAACCTTTGCACGGTACTATATACATAGCATTTAAGAGTAAGAAAACGTGTCTGTGTGTGAATGCATGCGCAGTCCACCTGGTAGCCACATTTGCATTTTGTTTTGAGCTTTTTTAGAGTTACTATTTATAATGTATCATTTTTCAATAAAAGACACTTTAAATTCCTTTGCTATATAACACTCTACCACTTCTTCTGGGAAGCTGTTCTACTTATCTACCAACTTCTCAGTAAAGTACAACTTCCTTATATTACCTCTAAGCCTCCAACCCTCTAAGTTTTAGATTATGGCCTCTTGTTCTAACATTTCTCCTTCTTTGAAATTAACTTTCCTCCTTTACTTTGTTAAATCCCTTTAAATATTTTAATGTTTTCTTGTTTCCTCCAAGCTATTCATATTAATTTCCCTTAGGCTTTCCTTTTAATTATTATCCTGCAAACCATTCCTCATTGTAGTAGCCCTTCTCTACTTTATTTATCCTCATTTATATAATTCCATTCATTTGATTTACGTCTAATTATTCCTCTTTGACATGTTCTCCTTTCACTTGTATATCTAAGCACTGCGTAAATTGTTGGCACTATATAAATTATTATTATTAATTATTATTTATTGTTTTATATAGCGCCATCAAATTCCGTAGCGCTGTACAATGGGTAGACAGGACATAACAAATAAATAAAACATAATAATAATAATAATATATCTAAAAAAATCACCGTCTTATCACAGTTATTTTACTAATCTAACAGTTTTCTCCTCCCTGTGTGCTTTGGCGCACCTAATAATGTGAATAGGTGGGCCAAGTGGCTCTTTTCTGTTGTCAACTTCTATGATTCTATAAAAATTATATTATTATATTATATATAACAGTTATAATTGCAAAATGCTTACCCGTCTAGATGTGTATAATAATATATATATATATTAGTATTTTATTATCATTCTATGCTGGCTATGAAGTTATTTATAAGTCTAGTCATTAAAAATAAACTCTAACAATATACAGTGAACGGATTAATAGCTAAAAAAAAAACACTTAGCAAAAATAATCGTTTCTGGATCTCTTCTCAATGGAGCAATATTTATTGACAATTCCATATCAAGTGTTTATGAAAGGATTCATCGCTGTGACTTTTCCTAGACGTGGCACTAAATACCGAAGACCTCTCGAGAATTGTAGAGTTTTCGTGTGTGTCCTCCTAATGCTTGACATCCACGTGATTTATCGGGCACATGCGTAATTTATCTGATTTCCTCCGAGATTTCGTTTTGTAATGCCTATAAATGCCAGTAAAACGAAAGATCAATGAAGATCCGACCTTGGTAATTATTTCATTATCCCGTAGAACCTAAGCATCAATGATTCTCTCTCTATTTAATTTGTTATGAAAACTATGATCTGCAAAGATGCAGGGTAGTCATTTAAATTGGTTAGATATTTCAAGGAAGCTTGGTTATATTTAAGAATATAAGGCATGCATTAAAATCTAAGCCTGGGCTGTTAAAATAGATCATGCATATTGAGTAATATTATTGTTGGGGTTTTTTATTGTTTTTTTATTGCTTTTTTTTTTATAGTCCATTCCATTTCCTTAAGCAGTCGGTGAAGTCATTCTTGGAGAATGTCAAGGTCAAGTGTACCATAAAGAATCACTTTGTTTGACAAATGTATATACTGCATTAAGCTATCCGGGGGTTATTATCATACCTAGGAATTCTAAGGGTAAAAAAAGCAATTTCTAAAGAGCTGCCCAGTCAGGAGTTGACTTCTTTATATTGTCACCGGATTTATTGCTTTTTTCAGTATAGCTGAAATCCCTGCTTGAATACAGGTGACTTACCAACTGAAAGCGAATAGTTTTCATAAGGATCATTATCAGAAACATTATTAATGAGTCATTAACAACAGATTCCTTGTGATGGTAGTGACATAGCCTAGTCTAGGAAGACCTAGTCTAGGGAGACCTAGTCTAGGAACGCGGGTCCAGCAAGGCCGCAGTTCCCCTGCTGCACATCTAGGGGGCAGACTGTCCTCTGAGGTGATTAGACCCCCCCCCGCCCCAGTGTGCTGATGCTCAATGGGCTGGTTACAGGGGAGATTTCTGATCTCGGCACATTTACATTATGGATGCTATGACAGTTCAGCACAGGCTCCATAGACTGCATTAAAAAAGTTCTGCACTCTGTAGTGAAGATGGAGGGGGCAACTGGGGGAACTGCCCTGGCTCACGGTGCCTGGTATGCTAACACATAGCTAAATCAATTACATATGTGCAATACAGGACCAACTTAGATCTTTTTGCAAGCAAAGGTCATGAGGGTTTGCCCTTAATACTGCTTATTGACATTGAGGAGATGAAACGTTCATCTCTCCTGCAAACCCCCACATTAAAGGGACCCTCAAGGCAACATATGTACTTTGATGCACATAATAGGTGCGTGGCTCCTTTAAATTTCCGTGTAGTCATTTTGTAGTGGGGGGGTGTCGAAAATTCGACTATCCCTTTAATCAAAAGACCCCACAGACTGTATCATCAGATGAATGTGACAACATATGTTAGCCGTATTAAAGCTATTCTAATTGTATTCATATAATAATTGGTTAACGGTTGTTTAAATCTTCCGCCATAAACATTTTTGCACCTGTTTAGTCTTGAACGTTCAAGCTGCTTAAACATCTTTAAACCCAATTATTATCACTTTATTTTCTTGGAAAGAGAAATTGATGACACGTGCTACCGTGTCATACAAACCTGTGATGACATCGCTGCATGATCAATAACTATGCGTTACTGAAATACGAAATGTCCCTATAGTTGCAGGTCAGTGAAGCGAGACGTATGATTCACTCGGCTCTCGAGCATCGATGTAGTCAATGATTCTTTTTTTTCTTATTAAACAGTTGCGAACATCTGTTCTTCAAATCATTTCACGTTTTTTTTTGTTTGTTTTGCTTTGTTTTTTTAACAAGAGTCGTTCGCAGTGACCTAGGGCTCATATCCAGTTAGCTCATCACAGTGGGAGCGATCGTCAGCTGGAACACCGTTTATCATACATGAATCATTTTCTATCCCAAATATCATCATGCTTTTATGTGACTAATTAGCAAATTGGTAACCAAATACTCTGGCGATCAATCACACATTAGTCTCTGTTTTCATGCACTCTTTATACTGCAGACTGTATCTGCTGATTAATAACATTCATTAGTAACATCATTTGTTTCGTCTTCCTTTGGATCAGTTTTATACAGATCTAGCAATCTGAGAAAATCCAGAAATGTGCTCCTTCATCACATTTTTCACATTTACATAAAAAGGGCCAACAGCCGCCTCCACTGAGATTATAATTATCATGTTTTTATGTATATAGCTCCAACAATTTACGCAGCACTTCTTACAATACATATTTTCAAGGGGTCTGACAAAATTAGAACAGACTAAGAGAATAGGGCTGGGCTCACAAGCTTACAATCTACAGATAAAACGGATCATTACATTTCAGTTATCTATGGACTAAATGTTTAGTGTTATATCAAAAGGGGGTTTATTCGCTAAAATTGGAGTTGGAAGGAGAGCTTGCTGTAGTTTTTCTACTTTATGAACTAATATACAGAAAAAGGATGTGACCTCTCTATTCGGTGAGGCGCTACGAAAATACTATATAATATAAAAAAAGATAATATAGCTTGTGGTCGTTTGTTTAACGGCGAGGGAGTAATCCGGTACACTCGTGTTTGTACACTGAGCCGTGTAACACTTGTATGCTTGAAATGCTTTTCTGAAGTGTTAGTGCATTTTAAATTCAACTTTCAAATCAAATTGGATACATAGAACGGTTTGCTTTCTTGCTTCTTTGATTCTTTTCTTTTCTTTTATTATACATTTTATTATTATTATTTATTTGTTGTTACATTTTTATTTTTATTTTTTTATATATAATTTTATTACCGCATCACAATCCTTTTTCTGTATCTTATTTCTTGGTTTTGGTGTGAGTGGACTTCACTGTTAGTGAGTGCAGCTGAGTTTCACAAAATTACTCTAATCAACATTTGTGATTTTTTATAATTTTTTTTATATTTTTTACTTCTATAATTTAATCTTGAAATAACTCAATTGAGGCATATCACTTAACCATGCTTTACTAGATTACAACAGATCTGTCACATTTTACACATTTACTGTAGTTTTCTACACTAAATCAATCCATGTGACTTTGTTTAGAAAGTAAAATAATATAAATCACAACCAAATCCTTCCCATAATAACTGTGGTTAATGAGGAGGAACCATACTGCTCATCAGTGACAATGTCCTGACCTGAATTAAATAATGGTAGGGAAGCTGCCCTTTGCAGCATGGGGGGCAGGTATATCTGCAATCAGCATGGGGGGCAGGTAGGGTAAGTGAGATGGACATCAGTGTATGGTACCGGTGAAGAATCCACCATACTGTGATCTCTAAGGGCACACAGAATCTTCCCTGTGATGTAAGGGCAGCTCTACAAGTGACCTTTCCTTCTAGGGTATGTTAAAGCAATTTAAACATCAATGCCGTTGGAGGCTTTGTACCAAAAATAGTAAAGATTCCTGCTGCGTCGCCAAAAGGCACTTGAAAGTTCTCATCATGATTAAG
Source organism: Sceloporus occidentalis (assembly GCA_023333645.1). Classification (NCBI taxonomy): domain Eukaryota; kingdom Metazoa; phylum Chordata; class Lepidosauria; order Squamata; family Phrynosomatidae; genus Sceloporus; species Sceloporus occidentalis. The sequence goes on from JALMGF010000101.1 coordinate 2,223,227, forward strand.
AGGCGATATTTATCCACCAACAGTTTAGTGGTGCTGACTTCGCATGCAGTGATGAATCTTGACCTCAGGAGTGTAGGATGCACCATAGCGAAACAAAACATGGAGCGATCATAAAACTCACCTGCTTACATACAGGACCGAACTGGGAATTAAAGTCAGCCCTGGAAATAATTGAATACCAGCCCCATATTTTATGGTGCCATTGGAGGGGGGGGACACTGTCGGGTTCACGCCCCAATAATTTCTCTTTAGAATAGGGACAAACCCTGCATTTTAAAGTATATTTGAAAAACACATTAGTCAAAAGACACATATTAAAACACACAGTTCCTAATATCACTGTAGCCCAAGACATCATGTAGTAGGCTTACTTACAAAACTATTGTAAGTAAATAAATTACTGAAAACAAAATATATTTTCAATGGAAAAGGTTATTTCACAGTAGGTAATAAACTGCAAATAAACTTGAAGCTCTACTAAAAATAGCGCTAAAAATGTAAGAGGGAGGTGAGCTGCATGGATTATCCAAGAGTGAATGTGTGTATGTAAATATGTGTAAGTGTATGTTGGCTGTGTCTGTCTGTAAATGTATGGTTTTAGATTGTGTGTGCATGTATGTTTAGGTGTATGGTATTAGAGTGTGCATGTATGTATGTTTTTGTGTGTAAGTGCTCAGTGTTTGAGTAGCTATATATGTATGTATAAGTGCAGAGTGTTGGAGGGGCTGTGTGTGTGAATGTATGTGCATGGTGTTACAGAAGTGTGTGTGTATCTATGTTTAAATGCATGTCTATGTAAGTTTGTATGTATGTATAGGGTGTTAGAGTAGTTGTATGTATGTGTTGGCGTGGACCTGCCCCTGACCTTCATCATACCCCCAACATCCTAATTCATTCCAATATCCAACCACAATCATTATACTCTAACCACTATATTCTTATAACTTCTCAAGAAACATGTTCCACAGTGTCACCTTTATCTCCAAACAGTTGCGAGTGCCATCTTTGCCCCCCAAACAGCTCGTCTGTTGTCTCTGTGCCCCAGACAGCTTGTCTGTGTCATCTTTGCCACCACAGCTTGTGCCCCCAAACTGCTTGTTTGTGCAATATTTGACCAGAAACAACTTGCCTGTGTCATCTTTGCCCCCAAACAGCTTGCTAGTGCCAACTTTGCAACCAGCTTGCCTGTGCCATCTTAGCCCCAAACATCTGCTGGTGCCATCCTTCCCCAAAACCACTTGTTATTGCCACAAAACAGCTTGTCTGTGCCATATTTGTCCCAAAACAGCTTGTCAGTGCCCCCAAACAGCTTGCAAGTGCCATATTTGTCCCCAAACATCGTCAGTGCCCCCAGATTGTCTGTGCCATTTTTGCTACCAAACAGCTTATCAGTGCCCCCCAACCAGTCTGCCTGTGCAATTGTCGCCCACAGTGGTCTGCCAGTCTGTTCTTGCTTTGCACATGTGCCAATCAGCACCACGGCGTATAGGAAGTCACATCCAGTCTGGCGCTGACCGGTATATGCGTAGTATACGTAATTATACGTGTGGCCACTCCTATTTTCTATCTATTCTATCCATTGGCAGCCGAGACTATTGCCACACATATAATTAGATGGCCGCCTCAAGACTGGCCCAGGGGAGGCAGCCTACCGGGACATCTCACGGAAAAATGTTAGAACGACAGGTCATAGTCTTAAACTAGAGGCTCCAAGGCTTAGATGTAATGTAAGGGCGTTCAACTTTACAGAGAGGGAGGCAATCTGCATGCAATAGTCTCCCAACAGAAGCGGTTGAGGCTAATACAGTGGGGAAATGGTTTTCATCTGCTGTTGTAAGTAAATAAGTAATATATTCATTTACCCGAATTACCTGAATCTTTAACAAGAATATTCACCTACTGATCCTCTGACCTGTCTCTGTCTCCCTTGGTGACCTGGAAAAATCCTGGAATTTACAATGTTTAAGTTGCATATAATGTAGCTTGCAATTTTTCATCACTGATTATTGGTAGCAAAAGATGAGAGCGTGAACAGTGGATCACCATTGCTGTGGTTACCACACACTATTCTTCTTAACATATGTCTGTGTAGGTTAACAATGACTAAGAAAGCTATATTCCATAGCAAAAGAGTTGAAAAATAAAGGATCAGAGATAAGTAAATTTCTGTGTTGATCAGCAATTCGTAATTTGCAGAGTACTTGGCCCAAAGTGACCTGATGTGCACCCAACATCTGCTGCGCTCAAGATAATTCTGCGGTTAATGAGTCTTATTACCTTGGACTCTGTTCAACTACACACTAGAAAGGGACTTATTTATTTTTCTACATTTAAATACAGGCAGGCAATGCAACAAAAGGCATAAGTAAAAAAAAACCATAGGTGGTAGTCAGAGCAGAGATGATTTTCTAAAATAAGCCGTAATAGGCCACTCGATTGGGACCATTGCTTGGAGTTGTTTATACTTAAGCTCCTGCTTGTTCACTGGTGTCCCGTGGGCCGTAAAGGTCTGACACACATGAAATCTCTATCTGGTTGGGAGGGAATGGCACTGATGACCTTCAATTGCATCTCTTACCCGGTGGGCTGTCAAATGTACTGCTGGTCAAACTACACCTAAAATTTGGCTACGTGTAGTTCTAGAAACCAAAATCATCCAAGGCTTGCAGGATATGAATCATCAGGAAAGAGTAAGTAATGTCCAAATGGACATAAATTTTAAAGTGCAAACTACAAGAGGAAATAATGTTTTAGAGGGAGGGAAAATAGAAAGCACAGGATCGTAATAATGATAAAAAATGATGGTCTGAGGCTTAGATGTAATGCAATGTGTGAAGTACCTTTTCAGCCTTAAATCAGAAATGATAGAAGTCAATGCTTTCAGTGTCTGGGGTCAGGCCAGTTTTTACGGTTTTGCTATAGTTAAATTTAGCTGACAAATCTATGCAGAGTGTATTCATTTACTAGGGGAACATATATTAGTTTTGGGACAAGTTATTTATAGATAATCCATACATTGTATCATGATAAATGGATTAAAATACAAAAAAAATAAAATACACAAAATGTTCCCCCATTATTTCTAAACCAAATAATAAGTAACTTACATGGACACTTCAGCCCTCATATGTACTTTCATGCATTCAATAACTGTGTGGTCTCCTTTTCTTCTCACATTTTTGTTGCGATGTAAATGCACTGGATGATTCTCTAACCCTCCATAATATATTTCCCCGTTTCCCATATGTAGCTATTTTCTGTGCCAGAGACGTTATCAACCGATGTTACATTCTATTATCATATGCCTTCCAGTACGCCAACCAATTTATGTCAATACATTCATATGTGTTTGTCTTTTTAATTTTTTTTTTACCTTTTTTTTTTTTTAAATAAAGCAGGAAGGGTGTACGGAGAAAGGACATGTGATGTCACAGTCCCTGATCTCTGCATGGTGGCAAGGATCAGGCTTTCTTACCAGCATGCGGGACAGCCAATCTCACATTATATCAGCCAGCAGCATACTGACTCTTTAAACACATAACTTCATATAAATGTATGTATAAAGCATCTGACGGAAGGCTATTTCAGCTGTTTTCTTTGGCTTTGTGTTTATCTGAAGACAGTAAAAATAGATAAATAGATAAAAGATTTTTCTTGAAATGTGAAAATATTGCCAAAGTCTTTCCAGTTTTAAAATATCTCCAGTTCACAGATCACTATATTTTTCCCCATATCTGTTGCTGGAGCTTTATATTTTTCAAATTTTACTATATCCAAAAACAGTTTTAGGCGGGTCCCCTTCCAGAACATGAGGATTTGATGGTTTTGAAAATTATTTTCTTTTGCTGTTTATCTCCTGGATTCCCAAGCACCCAAAATGCATTGGCCAAGAAGAATGGGGAATGGGTTAGGGTGAACAGGTGAGGAATGATCGGCACTCCTTAGTCCATAGGCTTCAAGGAAGAGATATATGGGGTTCAAGACTCCATTGTCCTATCATTTTTTGAATGGGCCGGAAGGTACTTTATTGGCATAGTATGTTTTTATTATAAAGTTAATAGATTTGGGACACCCTAGGCCTAAAATTTATTTACAGCAGGGCTTAGGGTTAAGAACACCTTGTCATAAGTAGCACAATCTACCATGGAACTTCCTCAAAAACCCACGGTTGAGGGAGGAAAAGCAACTGGACCTCTGACCAGCCAGTTGGTTTACAGTCCACTTAGTCTGACATAGCTGGCTTACCCCTGGATTTATGGGTATTTGAGAGAACGCTTTTTTTAATTTAAAAAAAAAAGTATTTTAAGTTTTAATATTTTTAAGTCATTTTAATTTATTTGAACCCCCTTTGACAACACGATGGTAGGGTAACCAGACATCCCTGGTTTAAAATTATGTCCCCGGATGCAGGGCACGATTAATGTTCCCCTCCTGCAGGGGCCCTGCAGCTTACCTCATGGGAAGCAGGAACCTAGCAGAGTCACATGACTTTACGTTCTGCAGTTCAGGTAAGGGGGTGAAGGAGGCTGTATGAACGAGTATGCCTGATTGAGGGAATGAATGAGTATCTGTGAATGATTAGTATCTGTGAATGAGGGAATGAATGAGTATCTGTGAATGATTAGTGTCACTTAATGATAAGTGGGGGAGCATGGCACAGGGAGGCTGTAAGTGATGTGCATGCAGGGCGCCATGGTAGCAGGGGTGCCTGCCCGGGACTTAAAACATCGGGTTTTTTTTGTTTTTTTTTAAACTTTATTTATCATTCATGTTAAATAAAGTTTAAAAAAAAACAATAAAAAACCGATGCTTTAATCTAAGTCCCGGGCAGGGGCGCCGTGAAGCTTCTCGTGAAGTTCTCAGCAACCGCTCGGCGTCCCTTACTCTCCGTGACTCTGTCGCGGTGCCGGCATCTCATGTTGAGCGCCGGACTATTCCGGCGCTCAACATGAAATGCCGGCACCACGGCAGAGCGAGAAGACGGATGCCTCCCGCTCTCACTGCAGGACTCCGGCAACAAGGTAAGTGGGGGGGGGGGTGTAGTTTGAAGGGGCAGAGGGGGGGGTGTAGTTTGAAGGGGCAGAGGGGGGGTGTAGTTTGAGGGGGGGTAGTTTGAAGGGGCAGAGAGGGGGGTTAGTTTGACGGGGTAGTGAGGGGGGGGCGCCAGAGGAGTAGTCCGCACAGGGAACCACAACGCCTAAGGCCGGCTCTGTGTGCATGTATTGGCTACTTGTGCATGATAGGATTGTGATTGCTGTATTAAATATATATGATTGTTAACAGCAATCACACTCCTTTCATGCCCAGGCATACCCAGATTCCAGCATGTACTGGCTGACTTGGCATGATAGGAGTGTGATTGCTGTTATATATATATATATATATAGATAGATAGATAGATTTTTTTGTCCAATTTTGGTGTGTTACTTACTTTTTTTATAGAGAGATAAAACCCTGAATACACTGCATAAATAGTTTGAAGAAAAAATGCTTATTTTACCATTTGCCAATTTAAAAAGATGTCCCCGGATTTTATTTTAAAAATCGGGTCACCTTACACGATGGAGCAATACTAAAAGGGTTAATGCCTCTGTTTAGAGTTGTGTTCAGTAGCACCTGGTGGGAAGTTTACACCTAAATGTTAAAGTTAACTAGAGGTTAAAGGCATGTATTTCAGTAGAAAGCACACGACCATGTTGAAAAGCAGTGTAAATCTTCCACTCCATTATAATAGATTCCTTTTCAACACCCACTGTTTTTGAAACATGCGCGGGCTGTTATAGACAGCTGATGTTGCATTGCTGACTGCTGTTTATTAACTGCCAATGCCTACTTAAAACTTTAAAGGGTCATTAAATAAGGCCCCAGATGTGCTCTTTGCTGGGAAATGAACTTTTCTGAGCTTAACCTTCTAGAGAGTAGAGATTCCGCAGGATTCTGGGTCCTTAATATCCTCCCACAACTTTTACATTCTGCGCAACATTTCAAGTAGCCTAGGAAGGCAACAGTTACAGCACAGCTAGGGCCAGGTTTTTATAAAAACCTTCTGATAGTCTAGGGCAGTGATGGCGAACGCGTGGCACGCGTGCCGCTGTTGGCATGCCGAGCTGTCTCTGTGGGCACGCCGTGACTACAGTCATACACGGCGTCGGCTCCCGCGGACAACATCTCCCACAGTTCTCGGGGGAGAACCCTCCCCAGAGAACACTGAAGCCACGCCCAGGGGCGGGCTGGGCCGGGGGGCAATTGCCCCCCAGGCCGCCCGAAATCTAATCTAAACGGCCGCTGGGTGCTGATGCCGCCGGCCGGCGCTACTTTAATACTTTTTTTAAAAATTTAATATGGCAAGCCGGATCGGCTATTTAATGAAAAAAAAAATAGTATTAAAGCAGCGCCGGCCGGCGGCATCAGCACCCAGCGCCGTATGCGATGGCCGCCAAGTGATGGGAGCAGTGTGAGGGGTGAAAGCTCCGCCACCTCGCACTCACCTTTCACCCCTCACGCTGCTCCCATCACTATGCGGCCATCAGACTGCTGAAAAACTTATCTAAACGGCCGCTGGGTGCTGATGCTGCCGGCCGGCGCTACTTTAATACTTTATTTATTTATTTTTAATATGGCAAGCCGATCCAGCATATTAAATAAATAAAAAAAAGGATTAAAGTAGCTCCGGCCGGTGGCATCAGCACCCAGCAGCCGTTTAGATAAGTTTTCCAGCAGTCTGATGGCCGCATAGTGATGGGAGCAGCGTGAGGGGTGAAAGGTGAGTGCGAGGGGGCGGAGCCACTTCACTTGCCTTGCCCCCCAGGCCTTAGGCTGCCAGCCCTCCCCTGGCCACGCCCCCTCGTTATTCAGGTTTAATTGCAGTGTTGGCACTTTGAAAAAAATAAGTCGTTTTGGTTTGCAGTTTGGGCACTTGGGCTCAAAAAGGTTTGCCATCACTGGTCTAGGGCATGGAGAAGAAGAATGTTTATTTCTTTCATTTAATTTAGATTTTTTTCCAGTTTCTATAGAAAATATTGCGACTTTTTAAACACTCATAACTAGCAAACATATTAAAATTGAGTAATCCCTTTTATCTGTGATTTAAAGGGAAATTCCCATGAATAATATTTTTATTTGATCATAAAATATACAGTAAGAAACTCCCTCCCTGACCAACAATGGGGAAAAAAATGCATATTGGCTCACAAATGCTCAATAGCCTCTAGGATTCACGAAAATGCATACAAAGCACTCACAATGTGGTGCTGGACTAGGGTCCACATCAGTAAGATTTTTCCGGGGAGTGATCCGACCGCCACGAGAGCCTATTGTAACATTAAAACTTTGAATAAAAGTTACATTTAAAAAAAATACATACAGTAATGTGGGTTAGCACTGAAAAAACTAACCTTTAAAAGAAAATCCTTTATCTGCAGAGGCTGGTGGCTGCCATTTTTGTCAGTCATATGTTCTATTGGGTGAGTTTTCCTGTTCAAACACCACACTGAGATGATTCTTTATGGCAATGTTAATGGTTAATGTGTCCAATACAGTGATTAAAACTGAGCCATTCTATTGCTTACCACATGGCAGCATATTAAGGAGTCAGTAGCTTTGTAGAGCCGACTGGGCTAAGATAACAGAGCTACGACACATACAAACGCAAGACCTAGAACTGTAAAATCTGTAACATTATATAATGCAGAGTATGGGTGTATACATGTTAAAACATACAAAAAAGATTAATTTCACTAATTGTTTATGGTTATTTGTGTAAGCATCCGTGTTTGTCATGTTTTTAGCATGTACACACACATACTGCTGTCTTAACTGCAATCCCCGTGTGAGATGTAAGCTTGAGCCTAGATTTCAAATGAACCTAAATCCTTTTTCAGCCAAAGACTTTTAATGGTGTTTACATTAAATGCAGATTTTTTTGGAACTCTAAAGCGGAGATTTGTTTTGTATTTTAAATGTAGTTGACACTATTAAATCTCTATCATTGGAATTTGCTTTGAGTTTTGAATTTGACTTAAATTATTCATATAGAGAGAGGAAAACTCAAATCCCTTAGAGGGGGTGTTACTGTAACAACTAAATTATCAATCAAAATTACCTAGAGCTTAGACTTTTTTTTCTTTCTTCAAAAAGATATTTAAAAGTTTTTAAAAAAAAATAACAGTTAACATTTTAAAGATTTATATCAGTAGACTGCAATCTGTGACTAACTATGATATATCCAGCAACCTAACAGGGGAGAGATTATTAAACAAAGTGAAATAAATGTTTAAATTCTCTGATCCATGGTATCCACATAAAATTGATTTAAAATACATACACTATATGACCAAAAGTGAGTGGACACCTGACCATCACATCTATATGAGCTTGTTGGACATCCCATTTCAAAACCATGGTGATGTCCCCATCTTTTCAGCTATAACAGCCTCCACTCTTTTGGCAAGGCTTTTCAAAAGATTTTGGAGTGTTTCTGTGGGAATTTTTGCCCATTCATCCAGTAGAGTATTTGCAAGGTCAGGAACTGATGTTGGATGAGAAGGCCTGGCCCACAATCTTATTCCAATTCATCCCAAGCGCGTTGAGGTCAGGTCTCTGTGTGGCCGGTCAAGTTCTTCCACACCAAACTCATCCAACCATGTCTTTAGAGATATTGCTTTGTGCACTGAGGCACAGTCATGCTGGAGTTGGAAAGGGCCTTCCCCAAACTGTTCCCACAAAGTTGGTAGCATTGTCCAGAATGTTCTGGTAGGTGTTCTCTGTGCATCCACCAAACCCAGAATCATCCATCAGGCCTCCAGATAGTGAAGCGTTGATTCATTACTCCACAGAACACGTTTCTGGTGGTGTGCTTTACGGCACTCCAGCGGAACACTTAGCATTGTGCATAGTGATTTTCAGCATGTGTGCAGCTCAGCCCTGCAAATGCATTTCACAAAGCACACAGTGCTCGTGCTGATGTTGCTTCCAGGCACAGTTTGTAATTCTGTAGTGAGTGATGCTACAGAGGCAGGGCCGGCCCGACAATGGAGCCGAGTGGAGCAGGAACATGGGCGGGAATAGAGTTTCTTCATACAGTGCACGGGCGCCACAGCAGTAAAGCTACAGGACCGTGTTAGGCGGCCATCGGGCCGCATAGATGCCTGCACTGCCACCCCCGACCAGGGAAATCAGCAAGAGGGGTAAGTGAGTGCTGGAGAGTGAATGGGCGAGTGAGTGAAGTTTGTAGTAAGTTAGTGTTTAGTGGCACAAATGGCAAAGGTAGGCTGATTAGGGGGGCAGAGGTGGCACTGACAGGCTGATTGGGGGTGGCTGAGATGGCACAGGCAGACTGATTAGGGGGCAGAAGTGGCACAGGCAGGCTGATTTGGGTGGCAGAGGTGGCACATGCAGGCTGGTAAAGGGGCAGGGTTGGCTCAGACAGGCTTTTCCAGAGGTGGCACAGACAGGGCGCTTCAGGGGCAGAGGTGGTGTAGACAGGCTGCTTATGGGGCAGAGGTGGCACAGACAGGCTGCTTTAGAGGCAGAGGTGGCACGGGCAGGCTGTTCCACGGGCAAATGTGGCACAAACAGGCTGCTTTAGGGGCAGAGGTGGCACAGACAGGCTGATTCAGGGGCAGAGGTGGCACAGGCAGGGTGCTAAATGGGCAGCAGTGGCACAGCCAGGCTGGTTTGAGGCCTACCACGTAAATGTCTGGCTTAGTATATAATAATAGGACTAATGCTGCACTACTGTCAATGTCTGGGTCAGTGAATAGTAGTGGGAATTATGCTGTACCATATCTGTTCGGAAAATGTTCAGAGGCAGCTGCAAGATTGTGATCTTCCCAACCAGCCCTGCTCATTGGGCGCCCCTGTGGGCAGTGCGCACCCAGTGACCATGAGCGCTGGTCTGGGTAGGAGGTGTCGGATGAGCAGGGCTGGTTACGGAGATCACCCTCTAACACGTTAGGGAGCGTGAGGTCTGGCACTTCAGACCTCGGCTCCCTAATCACTATGCACCGGCAAATTACTGCAGGTATGTATACAGGCAGCATGTGGGGGCAGTCGTGTATAAGGGCAGTGCATGTGCATATGTGTGTTAATGGGCAGGTGTGAGTAAAGGCAGCATGTATGGGCATGTGTTTGTAAGGACAGTGTGTGTATATGCATGTTAATGGACAGGCTTGTGTAAAGGCAGTGTGTGTGGGCAGGTGTGTTTATGGGAAGTGTGTAAGTGCAGTGTAAATAAAATAACATCTGTAAAAAAGTAGCTTAGGGCACAATTTTCCATTCCTGCATAAGGCGAAAAGGAGCTAGCTACGGCTCTGGATTTTATACAACTGTTATCAATGTTTGCAACTGAAACACCTAAATTCAATAATTAAGAGGGGCGTCTACATAATTTTGGTCGAATAATTCATATTCTGTTTATTTTAAGCTAGAGACACTATTACTATTTACTGTAAACAAATGCAATTTGCAAGATACAGGAAAGGTGACCAAACGAAGCTGTTCCTTGGCAGTTCTGCATGAATCCAGCCTTGTCTTCTATTTCAGCCTTTTATTATTATTTCAAATCATATTCCTTTGTTCCTTTTTCTCTTGTTTGAAACTTGTTTGGAACTATACAGCTGTTTTTGGCATCACTTCTTTAAAAATCCCAAGAGCCTCTTTTGGTGGCTGTTTGTACAATGGTTACGTCAACACATAATTAAAAGAAAACTTTCTGTTTTTCCCCTAAATCATGTCACAATTAACAGTGGTTTTTAGTTATTCTACAAGTAATCTTATATGAGTTTTACAATATTTTCTCCAATATTTATATATTTCCATATGTTGTGCACTTTAAGGTATAAACCGCTTTACTTTGACCCTTTCAGCTCTGGTGGCAAGTTCTTGTTACATTTTCCATTATACAGATTACATATAGTGATTCTTTATCTACCGAATGATACTATTAACCCCATTAATCATCAAAGACATTGCGCCTCTGCAAACCTTAAATACCTGGGCATTTTTGACAGATCCCAATTAACTGAAAAGGTTAGTGATGGTTCTGATCAAAAAGTATAAGAACACACAGTGCATCGCAGTTTGTTATGTATGGGGCCCATGCTGACCCCTGTCCGCTGCTGAAAGCACCTAAAATGGGCACGTGTGCATTAGAACTGGACCACGGAGCAATGGAAGAAGGTGGCCAGTCGGATGAACCATGTTTTCTTTTACATCACGTGGATGGCTGGGCACCAGGATGCTTCCATGGAGGCCCCACCTTGCAACTTAGAGGACTTAAAGGATCTGCTGCTAACGTATTAGTGCAGATAACACAGGCCATCTTCAGAGGTCTAGTGGAGTCCATGCCTCGACTGGTCAGGGCTGTTTGGGCGGCAAAAGAAGGACCTACACAATATTAGGCAGGTGGTTATATAGCATGTTGTGTTGTGTGATTGTGCCACAGGGAGATCTCATTGTGTTATTTAATGTACTGTTCCAAACAGATATGGCCCCATTTCTTCACAGGCCATGTACTCTCACACTCGTGGATGGAATGTCCTCCAACATGGCCAAAGAGGAACATTTTTACTTTGGTTAGCGGTGTGAATGGGGGTAGGATTTCAGTGAGACCTGTTCATTGCTATATTTTGTGTTTACATGATTCAGGAGATATGTTTTATTCACATAAATTAGTTATTCATTTATTTCTACTGTTTATATAAATAAAGCTGCAGATCATTGTAATACAGTCATATTCCCAAAAATGCAGAGCTCTCAGAAAAGGGAGGAAAGATGGACAGAGAGGTTTGATTCCAAAGAGGGAAACATGGGAGGATAGAATTATACTCAAGATCCCTGGAGCTACAGGAGCCCCTCAACCAAATGACCAGCTATCTAGCAAAGGTGACAGGAGCTACAGAAACCTTCACTAGTTACTTAAGTGTACATAAGAGGAACAGCCCCCCAGCAGAAGATGTAGAGGTTAATACAGTGAGAGAATGCAAACATGCATGGGATAGGCATAAAGCTATCCTGAATCTAAGACAAAACCAAGAACTGATTTAGATGAGCCGAATGGTTTACTCATTTACCATGAACATTTATGTTTCTACGTTTAACTAGGACAGAGTCTCACAGAAGTGTTGGGAGAATAATTCCAGTAGGAGGAAAAGTGATCATTGCAATGATCTGTATGAACTTTGTGACCTGGTATCTTCCTGATGCATGTACTGAAAGGCAACTTATCTATAACTATCTTTACGAACACAAACGCACAAGACAGTCAAACAAAACTTTCACTATCAGTCCTTACGAAGCTTCTATATTCCGTCCTAGAAAAGAGGATAAAAAGATACTGAATTGAAATCAATGTTTTAATCTAGAACAAAAATCTTTCCCAGAGCAGATGATGCTATTAGGAATACTGCTGCCTGCCAGCACAGCTTGACTCATAAGGGCTGCATATTTCTTCCTTTACTTCTTCAAGTGTTTTCCCTTAAATGTTTTTTTCTTCAACATAAACCGGCCAAAAGCCGAGTTTATGGTACTTTACCCCTGCGAACCTCACCGCAGGTTTCTTGTTGTGTGGTTTCTGCAATTCCATGGATGATTGTTTCGTTATAACCATATTTTTTAAAAAAATTAAAAAATCTTGAAATGAATAACATGCCATACTTTTACAAAGAGACCAAACAATTGTCACTGCTCAGTTTACAGTTTTTCCGGCAACAGGGTTTCAATTTACAGATGGGTTTTACTTACTGGAAGTCAGTACAGATGTCATTTACTGTATGAGCGAGTTCCTTTAATACTTGCTGGGATGTCAGTTGAACCCATCTCTTTAAGCAGCTTCAACATCTCAGGTTACACATTCGGTTTCCATCCTTACACGGAGCATAATTGTTCCAAAATATTATTAAAGGAATGCTTTTAACTTCACTTTTTGTGCCCAACGTGACACATTACAGCTCTGCTTTTTATATACAAAGCCTGGTTTGTTAGCCACTGTGGCTGAGTAGATGAATAGACTCACGTGTCCCACTCAATGCGTAACACCAATGAATAAAATGTAAGTTATCATAACAGTTGTAGGTGGAACTTGCTCTTAGAACAGGCATTTGAGAGAGAAAAGACACTTGTTGCATTCGAAATTAAATTTAAACTTTCTTTCTTGATAACTTATATGGAATCAAAAACAATCATTAGACCTTACATTCTCTTTTTATTGAAGATTCTGAGGATCAGAGGAGGGCTGGGACCTTCTAGCCTGGCTCTTCCTTCCACTAACACACAAAATTCACACACATACACACAGACAATCATTCTAACACATGCCCTTACTCTGACACACACTCACTTAATCACTCACCTTGCGTACAAAGTGATCGCGCTATTACAGCCTGGTCACGTAACGATGCATTACATGACCTCACCAAGCCCTGCCCATGCAAGAAGGGTGGCCCTATTTGGAGAATTAGGACTACCCCGGGGAACTGCCTAACCCTGTTGAGGATATTCTCAGTGGAACAAAGGTTGATCATAACCATGTGAGGTATTCAATAAAGAGCTGTCTTCACCCTACCCAGATGACTCAACTTGAAACATAAAACACTGTGAAGCACAAACTGCAAGGACTTTCATCTTAAAGGTGTTGTTCCACCTTCTCTGTAGAATTTAACACATATGTAACTAAATTCAGCAATATATACATAAAACCCAAATATGTATTTAATTGCCAGGGACACTTAAAAATGTCTTCCTGTATAAAGACCATAGGATAGACATTGTAGAATGCAAAACCATAGCAGAATAATAACACAACACATAGTATTACTGTACATAACGGTTCCTGTTATAGGTCAAAAAAAAAGAGGGACTTTGGAGGGGGGCAGAGAGATTTGGGTGCCAAAAAGGGACCTAGGAGGTACTGAATCTGTATCATTAAACATGGATATTTGCATACCCTCAGCAGCTTTGCAAAGTTCATCATGCAGACAACCAGTCTCAATTAAAACAAATGTTGTTAATTATATTTTATTGCAGCATCACACAACTTCATCATAAGCAGAGTGCGTATGCGGAACATTACATTTGTAGTAAAACAGCCCTCAACAGCTTTACAATATCTCTCAAATTAAATACATTACGCTGTATGCCAAGATTATACAGTCAACAGATGCATTTTCATTTTCATAAAAAAGACAAATCATAAAAAGGAACAAAATGGAATAAAAAAAAAAAAATGGACAAGATAAGAAGGAGAAACAGAAAGGGGGGCAGAGAGGAGAGCGTCTTAGCGTTACGGCTCTTGTCTCCCTTCATCGCCCCATAAAACCAATAAATCTCTGCTCTCATGCAGGAGGAACTTTGTGTTCCATAAAAGCATCATGCCCAGATCTCTCTTCCACAATGGGAGCAGAGCTCAAACTACAGCAGGAGAGAGTATGAAATGAGCCAGTATCTCCAAGGGGATGATCGGGCTATCCAGCTTTCCTATTCAAAGTCTAAGTCTGCCCTCCTGCTACTCTAATACTCTCATAACCCAATTAAAATTTTAACAAACAGTTTGAAAAACTATTAGTGACAATACATAGGGATAGAATAAACATCACATTACTAGGGCTAAGGAAGGTCATCCCAAGATGATTAGGCGTATTTATCTTATGCTGAGAATTGAATTTAAGTTTTAAAAAGTTTACGAAATACAAAATTCATAAAATTATTGTTAGTTCATTGAAGTAGGGCTCTTTTCTCCTCCTTTAACACTGGCTTTTTTTCATGTTTGTATTTTATTTTGTATATTTTTCATTTTAAGCATTCTCTACAGAACCTCACAAAAAAAGGTAAAACTGACGTAAAATAGACTTCAGAATTCACCAAAACAGAAACAAAAATAAGGGGGAACAAAAAAGGCTTATCTTAGCTATCTGAGTTTTAAGATGAGAATGTTATTGAGTACAGGAAAATTTACAGCACTGCGATAAGGTTAATAATTATTAAAATAATTAATAAAATATAATCATGCTGGTGGTATATAAGAAAAAATAACATAATTATCAGCAGGACCACCATATCGGTTACATGGTGATAACATTACTCTTAAACCTTTGCACCAAGATCACCTTCTCTACCCCACATTATTATTATTATTATCTTTTATTTATATAGCAACAACATATAATAAAGCTTAAATATTTTTACCCAATATTATAAATGTCTATTGTGCAGTTACCCTCGGCTTACTGTAACCATCATAAAACAGGGGAGAACATGTAGCCATCCTGTTTGGCAATCATTTAAAGGAAATGTAGAAAGTTAAAAACTACCATATACTTAATAAATTAAACACAGAATATTCACACCAAGCTGTGATCTATTGCCTCCAACCCTATCAGTCTCAATGCAAAGGTTTCAAACTCCTCCACGCAAACTTTTCAGGAAGTCAACTCTTTGGGAAAACTATGTGTGAGTAGCTGTTATCATTCTGTTTTACAGGAAATATTTAAACTTTAACAAATAATGGAATTATCCCTTATGGGAAGAAGTAAGAACCAGGGATTCCTTCTGCTGGGCTTACAGAATGTAACCATGGCCCTAGAAGTAAATTGCGGTGGGAGTCTATAAACAATCCAATTCTCTTTGTCATTTCTATTTCAGCTATTTTAATTTGCCTTAATTACAAAATTTCACTTCTCATGTCAGATGATTCTCATCTTAAAGTGCTCCATATAAATCAGCTTAGAACACAACAAGGTTTTTACATGTGTGAAGAAAAAAAGAGAAAACAGAAATATTTTGAATGAACAGAACAAATTAAAGGTGCTGTTCAATTGAACATTAATTTCAGTCTCTAGCATGTTAAAGGGACACTCCAGCCATCACATGTACTTTAATGTATATGACAGCCGAGTGGTTCCCATTGCAAATACTAGAAGCACAATAGCAGGCCCAGACTGGCCATCTGGCACACCAGACGAGCCACACGCTCACCGGATCTGCTGCTCCACCGGCTGGATATGCCCAGCCGCATGCTGCACGAGCATTAAAATGCATGCATATGTATATCAAGACGTACGCTGCGCTTATATCAGACGGCCTGATCGCCAGTCTGGCCCTGCACAATGGGGTTGGACCTTTATAACGCATACTGGAGTTGGGAAGTTGAAATCTGCAACTTCAACTCTTCGGTCGTTTCCGGGTGTCTCTCTCCCTCCCGGCAACTTGTATAAAAATGGCAGAATGCTGAACCACTTTACTAAGCTGAAACGGGCATCACATGCACACAATAGTCTTATGTGGGTTTAAGAATCCGTCACCATTAGACTTGTAAATTTAAAGTGAATTAACTCATAACAGAAGGCTAACAAATGTACACAAGAAGCAACATAAATCACTGTAAGAAGACAGCAGACGACTCCGAAGGCTCCAGTTATCTCCATTAAAAGATGATTTAAACTAAATAAAGAAGTTCCAAGTATAGAAAGCAAATAAAGAATAAAACAGAGAAGAGGGCAACACAGAGATAAAACCAATTCCTGAAAGTGGAGGGTTGGCATGATCACTGCTGTACCAAATATAACACGCATTCGTAAAGTAGATTACCAATGTCATGATCATTTCCCTGAGAAGAATAACCACACATTAACTGTATCAGCTTCCACGAATAATTTGCAGGGAAAAGGCAGCACCTCTTCATTTTTGGACTAAACCCCATAGTAGAGTCCACTGGCTAATGTGTTTAATGAGCCGTACATCGTGCCAATACTTTCCAGGTATCATCACACAAATCGGTACAGATAAGCGTTACACGATGTGTCTCTACATCTGGGAAAGTTCAGACATCCTTATCTATGGTTTAATATGTAAAATTCTAAATGTATCTTCTCAGTTCAGTGGTTATGTTTCTATTCTCTGCACAAAGCCATACAGCTTCACAATAACAATAGTGATACAACAAAAAGTTTCCACCTTTCATGTTTTTTAAACGAGCATGCATCATCTGATCTGGAGCTTTCTTCAGAGACATGAACAGCCATTATAGGGGACAACCTGGCTGCAATGTTTGCAGACTTTATGTAATAAATGCCCAAGATCAGCACGTTAGTCTCATTGGAAGGAAGCCATTTCTACTAGAATTTAAAACCCAAATCGTATGAGTATTAAACACTGTGCAGAGTTATAAGAATGTCCAATACTGTCAGCATAAAAGTGATCGAGTAAGAAAATCTTGGGTTACAAAAATGAAACACAGCTCACCTGTGACTTCATGTCATACAAAGCTGCATCCTCTGGCGTTAACTGGATCGCTTCATCCCATTTTCGTACTGCTTCCCAGTGTCTAAAAACAGAAAACAGGGTTGTGTGAGCGTTCGTGGACTAAGTGCCTATTGTCTGTGGCCGAAGGGTGCAGAAACGTTTGTGGAACATCATGCAGCTTAGATGTTTTGATGGACCATAAGAACTGTATAAAGCCAAGGAGACGATATTGGGGATGATGTATAAAAAGTAAATCTGGTGCAAAGTATGAAATGTGATCTTATCACCAAAGCAGCTCGTTGACACACTCATGCTCACACACAAACATAGTGTGGTCACGTAACATCACATTACTTGACTCTGCTGCATTCCTGCCTCCCCAGGACAGTCAAGGTCGAACTGGCCCTTTGTGAAGATTTTTGTGCTCGGAGAAAGAGGAAAGTGACCAGGGAAAGCAATGCTACACCCAGAGACTCAGGATCAAACCTGGAGAGGTCCTAGGTATGGACATCACAGACACCAGAAACTGTTGAATTACATTAACATAACCCAAATACCTGTATATATATATATATGACAAAAAGACCTCTAAACAAGGCATTTGGGAGGAATAATCAGCATATTTTATCACTTTAATTACCTTTTTATGCTTATGCTTTTTATTTTTGTTTTCCACGGCTACATTTGTTCAAGCTATATGTAATGTGACACATCTCAAGCAAACCGGACTTGTTCAAACCCTATATTTTAATTTCCGCTATACAACATTTTAGACAATATATAAATCTTGGCGTCCAAGGGAAAGCAACCTGGGGTAAGAAATCTGTTACTGGGCCTCTTTAAAAAGCTCATAAATTGCTCACTTTTTTCAAGAGCACAGTATAAATATTTTGTACATATTGATGAAGCCTGTCACACAATCTGTTACTTTATGGCCTTTTAAACAACAAGATTTGCTACTGTTTCTAGCAACAAAACAACATTACGGGAAATCCACTCTCAAACGCTGGAGGTCTGAGACAAAAACACAAACCGCATTTAGTTTGGCTGCTTATAAACACATCAGTTCAACTCGACCAACATAAAAAATCACAGTAACACAATGGAAACATTCTCACGTTTCACTGGAATCAGATTATATTTAGATTTATTACTGCAGGAAAGGCCAATTATATAATAATTAATTTGCCGCAAACATACAGGAGATTATTATAATTACCCACATGTGGATCAAAGGCAGTGCCAAGGTCCAAAAGTTGAATTATCAGGAACTGTAACTTTACCAACAGATCAATAAATCAGGTTACATGAAACCGAAATGTGCGAGGAAAACAAATAAAAGAAGCTTTGGTTTTTGTGCAATTAGAAAGTGACTATCCTTTCTAGATTTAGGTTTCTCAACCATATATACTACTTTTCAAAGGTTCGGGGTCGCTTAACAGTTTTCATGGAAAACTAGGACATTTCCAGCTGTAACATAATTGGAAAAGGGGTTTCTAACGATTAATTAGCCTTATAAACTCAAACTTGGATTGACCCAACGTGCCATTGGAACACAGGAGTGATTGGAGTTATAAAGGACCTCTCTATGTCTGTGAAGATATTCCATTACAAATCATGCATTTCCAGCTACGATAGTCATTTATTAACATTATTATAGGACCAAATTTGTAGTTCTTTAGAAAAAACAAGGACATTTCTAGGTGACCCCCAAACTTTTGAACGGTAGTATATACAAGAACCAAATGGGACCCTCCAGCCATTATATGCGCATTAATGTATGTGACAGCTGAATGGTCTCTTTAAATTTTCATGAAGTCCCTATGAGAGAATTACTTTTAATCCCCTTTTATGTATTTTCCTCTTCTCCAGCTATTTGCAATGCAGGAGATGGGTTCCTGCCACTGATTGGTTGCTTGAAGGGGCAAATGGGAGAGCCCCTCATGCATTTACAAAAGGGACACCATGTAAATTTAAAGGGACCACTTAGATTTTATAATTTGATAGCTAATATAATTTATTTAAAATAAAAAAATGGAAACTTTTTTTGTCCTAAACGCAATAGTGGCTGCTTTCTGTATTCGCAGACAGCAGTGATTATGTTACATGTAAGCTGCACAGCAAATATTTTCACAGGAAGTTTTGGAAAAGAATGCCAAATGAAGCTCTGTCCCAAACATTTAAAAAAGGAGAAGATGATGACTTTTCACTCATTACTGATCCAATCTATTCTACAGGGAGCATCTTGTCTGAGAAAATTCATGGAAAATACATTCTCACACAATTAGTCCCCAAACGGATAGGCAAAGTGTCCTGGACACAAGCCTCTGTAAAAAGGGTTGCGTATGGTTATTGTGCCTCTGGGGCATTTACCGAAATATTAATTGTAATGATTGTTACTTCTTACTGCTGGAACCCAACAGGTTCCATAGATCTGTCAGAATAAAACAAGGACTTTTTCCCCTACGTGGCAGGAATGCACCCCCTGACTTGGTACTTTGCTGGGATAGCTTGTTGTAAATATAATGAAAGATCTTCTACTCTCTACTAATCTTGCATTTCTTGGCTCTCCAAGTTGGTCAATAATTCAGATGATATTTTTAGTTATTTTCAGTTTGACATTTGTATCGTGTTGGTAAAGATGTTGCATTCGTACACTGAATTATTGCGCTCTGAATCAATGTATATGAATTAACCATAAACTACCGAGTTTCTGATCTGAGCCTACTTGTGGTTTATAATCTATGACTATGATTTAATCAGTACTCGAATTATATGATTAGCCTTCTCTTGAGGATTTGCATCACTTGTCTTAAGTCTTATTAGGAAAGTTAATACTAATATATATGCTTGTTATAGTGCTTCATTAAGCCGGAGGTATATTTGCTTGTCTTCTACTTTTGAAGGTTCTACAGTAATGCTATTATATTACAGTTACTGGGCATGTAATTAACCTTTTCTTTTTTGCCGACTTCACATAGACAATACATAGTCCTTTATCCACTGGGAATTACATTATATCTCGCTAATTTTATTTATTGATTTTTTAAATAAAAGTGGTTTATCACAAAATCAAGATCCTTTCTGGATTCCAAGTTCATGTTAAACTAACCCAGGCAGACACCCAGGGGTTAAGGGTTTAAACCAACATTATTTCGCTGAACATAGGAAATATTTCTCAAAAACCAGGGATCATAACATTTTGGGTTAAATCGTGGTCTAGGAAATCAATTTATATTTATTTCTTGTCAATCAACCTTGGTTTGTAAGAACTTAAGAAGCTGTTCATTTGTAACATCATTACTTGTCAAATGTATAAGCCATACATAAACATTTATCGGCAATATTCTTATCAAAATAAATAACTGGTTTCTCTAGACAAAAAGTGACTCGAAATGTGTACATATTAAATAAATAATTCTAGGTAATTATTTTGAGAAATGTGGTTTCCCGTTAAAATTCTTAATTCTGCTAATCCATCATTTACGTCCATAGACTAAATATTTGGTAACGTGTCCTTTTGCCACCTATGACTCCTCATCCCTGCTAAAATGACGGATCTGGGAATTTCCTCCAAGTTTACTAGTAAAGCCAAAGAATAAAATAATGATCTGATATAGTCAGACATTTGTGCTATTTAATACTTACATTGAGGCCTCATTAATATATATAAAAGTATTATCTGCATGTGCCACTGTGCTCATTAATGTATTTTTTATACATTATTGAGAAGTGGACTATTCATCATGTAGGCCTTTCCCATACGTCTGTTTAGATATTCTGGTGATAGAGAAGAAATTCCTTTAAAATGTTATAATCAATTTCCCAAGTCAGTGATTACCAAACCGGACACACATTAAATAAACAATTACCGGCAATCATCACATATACACCAGCAACATTATATTACATATTTACTAGAAAGTTTGCTGAAAACCGTTAACTCTCTAATATCCACGTATACCCGTAAAGTGAATGTCTTCCAATTAAGTCAGGCAGGCACACAAGCATTAATTAGTCTAGAAAGACAATTACATTTGAATGTTTAATGGTGTCAAAGGCCATTGATCCAGGTAATTACTGACTTAACCGACCCATTATCAGATCATTTGAATTCCCACATGACCAGCTAAGGATACGATCTTTCAAATATACCGAAAAGAAGACAAAACATAAAACTGCATAAACAGAATTATTTTGAAATGAATTTATTATTCTGGCCTCTCGGAGAAGTTTTCACCCTGGGAGGCCTAGTTCACAGAGAAGCTGATGAAGAAAGAAGACACAAGGAGACAAGGATGAAAACAGAACACACCTTTCCTAGTCTCTCTCCTGCAATACTTATAGTAGCGTGGCTGGGTCTATCCCTAACAGCAGCACTTTTACCTCTTGGAAATATATCCCAACTTTCTCTACATTGTAAGCTCTTTAAGCAGGCCCCTTCTTACCTGTTGCTTCTATAACTCTATAAATCAAATTACGTTATGTACTACTTGTTATGCCCATTGTACAGCACTGCAGAATATGATGGTTCTATGTAAAACAAATAATAACTAGATGAGGCAAGAGAAGAAAAGCCAGGGAGGAATTGAGAGAGTGTGTAAATTTAGTGTGAGAGAGCATGAGTGAGTGAATGAGTGACAACAAATTGTGTTCCAAATGGAAAAAGCCCTCAGAATTTCATCCAAACCGAAAGGGCAGAAAACGGAATTTTAAAACAAATGGACCAAAAATGAAACTTGTCTGAATAGTTTTTGGTAGTGTCGGGTCCCGGCTGTGGCATTCACCTCCTTCCCGCACTGCGTCCTCCTCTCCACACGCGCCGCCAACATGACGACGCACGGAGAGGGGTCTGGCGTGGTCGACCCGCTTGCCTCTGGATGAAAGCGGTGCCGCAGTCTCTTTCCTTGCATCGCGATCCGCAGGACGGGTGGAGCAAGAGGAAGGGGCCGTCGCGACAAAGACGGAGGATTGTTTCCGTCTCTCGCCCGCCCTCTAGGGGCACGCAGGCGAACCAGACAGCTTGTTAAAGGGACAGTAAGTGTAAATCCCAGATTAATGGAATTAGGCACAATAATGATGTCAGAGGGGGTACCCCTCCCTCCTCCCTATAAATCTGTGCCTTTTCCTATTCACAGTGCTCAGATGTACTGTGCTATCAGCGTATTCACTACTGTGGTTATTTGCCTTCTCTATTTTGTCTCGTCGGATTTTGACCCTTTTCTTGTCTATCATTTATGTCCTGTTTTATCAGTCCTGGGTCGTGCCTTCAAAAATAGCTTTATGCCTACACCACGCATGTTTTTATTCCATTGACCTCTACCACTACTGATGGGAAACTGTTCCATTTCAATTAGTTTGATGAGACCAATGTATGGACCCAGTAGGCTTTAGGTTTTACAGGAAAGTTTGTCTTGGTAGCTGTAGTGATGTATGAAAGCTGACAAGTAGTGGTATATTTAACTTGGGAGCTGCCCTTGGCCTGACAGCCCTGGTCCTGGGTCATCCCCATCAGTGCGGAGCACCGGGGTACGAGTTCTTATGCAGACACTCTCTTTCCAAAAGGCATGTAGTGCAATTTATTGCATCCCAAGCATGCTGTGTTGTATACAAGGGCCAGTTAGGGAGATAATGTTTATGTTTAAACAACAAGAAGTATCACCTTTGACAATAAATGTCATCTCTATGGACCAGGCGTTATAGGTAATAAGAATGTTGACAATGCACGTTTTTACAATTAGAATAAACCTATGGAAGTTCATGTATATGGTGCTTTTTGGTTCTGCAGTCTTTGATTACTTAGTGTTTCTCTTTAGTTGAATGTGAAGCCTCCAGGGAGCACACTGTCACTGAATGAATCTGTAGTTTGGGCCAAATATGTGACACAGCCCACAAATAGTCATACAACCCCCATAATAATGCAACCCATGCTATTTAAATTAACAGACTATTTTATTGTGCCTCCCAAGTGAATACTTTCATTTTATTTCCCAGTTGTATCACTGCTATTTACTTTGCTCTGTTTGGTAGCTAACACACTAATTTGGAGCACAAATATTAATATATTTACAAGTCATGGTCTGGAACTGAGATAATTGGGTTCAGTCCTTGGACAATTTATCGTAGAGTTTGGTTAATATAATCCAGTCGAAAACAGTGGTGAAATCTATGTTGTTAATATATTCTTATCTTATTACCTTCTTAATTGTGAAGGTAATATCAGCTTTTGAACCATTTCCCCCTTACCACAGATCCTACTTCTGTCATCCAAGCAGCGCAGAACAAGAACTAGCGTCTTACGCGGGTCTGCTATGATGCCCAAATAATGTTAGAGGTTTGGAGACAAGTATCGAAAGACAAAAGGAAGACATTTCTAGATGTATAATCTATCAAGAAAAAGAGATCCATATAGCCAGCACCAAACGTGGACCAACTCGGGATTGGGTCTGTTATGGTCAGCGATCAGATCTCTCGATGTTGCCGATTTACATTTTAGTGTTGGCTTTCATGGACAGATATCTAGATATCTGTAGATATTATTTGAAGCAAAGATTATAAAAGGACAGTAAAAAAAATATTAGACGTTAAGCATTCAGTGATCCAGAGGACTAGAAGCAGCCGTGATTACATTTAATATGGCAGCTGATTAAAAGGCTCATCAATGTGAGCGCCTATCAGTTACTCTCGAAAAATCCATACCCT
Source organism: Sceloporus occidentalis (assembly GCA_023333645.1). NCBI lineage: Eukaryota > Metazoa > Chordata > Lepidosauria > Squamata > Phrynosomatidae > Sceloporus > Sceloporus occidentalis. The sequence continues at coordinate 2,247,164 of JALMGF010000101.1, forward strand.
CAGCAACCTCTTTGATAAAAAAAACCACTTGGGATAAAAAAATAAAAAAATGTGATTTCTCACTCGTGGTCCCATAGATTCCATACATTTCATACATTTTGCATGATGATGCTGATTACTATTTCTTTATATAGTTCCAAGCATTTAGGTAGTGATGTGTAGAATAATATATATGGTTTATTCAATGGAAACAGTACATTTATACAAATCACATTTTTATTTCATTTCACAGTGTAATAAATGATGACATCATTTGCGCTTACTATAAGCCAAGGAAGTCAACCTAAAGCCAAAAAGTATTCCTGTCTTTATTTAAGTTAAGGATATAAGGATAAAGGCTTAAGTGCAGTGAAAGCTAGTTCTGTTTTACTTAGTTTAAAACTCCAGGCAGACTACCTTAGTGAGAAGTAACAGGATGCAAAGTGGAATTATTAGGCGATACATATTCATAGGTTTATCCTTTATACAAATACAGGATTTTGTTGCTAACATTAACATAAAAGAGAATCCCGCATACGGTCTTGGAAGGCTCATATAGGAGGATTATATCATAAGCAGATAAAAAAAATGGTATCTCTGTTACCCAAACATAAATCTGCTAGCTAAAAACTATTAAGTAACGTATTAGATATTTTAAGATTTATTTGTCTAGAGCGGTAACTCCTGACGTCCTTCTGTAGCGGCAATGTTTAATGTCTTTTTAAGTGAACAGATCTTATGTACATTTTAAGGTCATCCTTGACGCAGATCTGCTATAGCTTGCGGATCCTCTCTCACAGGATAATCAATCTAAAATGAGAACGACCAAGGGTTTCTCAGGCAACTAGAAAAATAATACTTAATGAGAGGCAGGGGAGGTTAGCTATATGCCGTTATTACTCTGCATTCGAGGGATACGCGGCCGTATTGGGAGGTATGACTGTAAAATATTAGAACTTAAAGCTTTTTAGAGGAAATTTCGGATTTTCTTTTTTATATATTTACATTTTCTTGAATTTTTTGGCAAGGATAAACATAGTATGAATTCGACACGGCTTTTGTTAATGTCGAGTGAAATGGGGTACGAGAATGGTAAAAAATACAGAATTAGGAAAAGAGTGAGATAGAACAAAACATATAAATTCAGGTATGGTTGGTTTGGAGGTTGAATTTTGAGAGCAGACCATCTCTTCCTCGTTTTATATTTTTCCCAAGTTTTGACCCTAATTCTCCAAGTGAAGCTCTGTTATCCTTATTCTCTAGATAAGTTTCTCTTTTCTCTTACTATTTTTAATATATTTTACATTTTTTTTAAACTTTATGTCTACATTTTTATGGCAAAAAAAGATAGGCCCTCTCAGTAGCCTTTCATACGGTAAGCCCCCCGGAAGGAGTGCTCTGTGGGATCCCTGTAGGCATCTGTGCCCATCCAGGAGAAGTCCTGGCAATGGTGCTCATCCCCAGTCCACTGTTTTTGAATAACGGCCACTTGTCTCACGTAGCAGCATTGGAAAGAGCAACCACTTAGCTCCATTTTCTGACCGTCAATGGATTTGTCAATGGAAAACTCATACGCCGCTCACCAACCTAGAACTCCATAGGTTAAAAATACTAGTGATGTTATCAGGCAAATTGTAAGTACCAAGGCTTTGTTTTTCTTTAGAAAACTGTGTAATTTACTTTCATAACTCAAGGTGTAAAGTAAATACACACAAATTAAGTTGTATACTTTAGGTACAATGACTTCATCTAAAAGCAAGCAGCAATTATTGCATAAGATTAGAGAAGATTTTTTCCATTGGAAATTCAAATGACATGGTCTGTATGGAAAACGTACAACATGGAAGGATAAAATTAAAATCTTAATGTGCTTTAAGTGGTTCGTTATGTTTGACTTGTCTTATAACAATACATACTATACATTGACTCGTGATTTCTGAAAGCTTCTCATTATAATGGCACATAATGATAAAACGTGTTAACTTGTGAAAGCTTTGAAAGAGAATATAAGAAAGCTGTATAAACATTCAATGAAGACGGAACAAAAGATACATCAGTCATTGTCGTATTCGGTCTCTGTTTGTTTAAGCGTGTCATTTTTATGTATAACATCACTGTATGAACTGCAGAATCTGCTGGATTGTAATTATTATAATAATCTCAGCCCTCAATAAAATTGAAAAAAATAAGAAAAGTAAAGTCTACTGTACAATAGAACTCCGAGCGCCAAACTCTGAATAAACAACCTGAACCTCAAATTCCAGGATTTTATTATTTTTTTTAAGTCAAATATGAACACGGTCGATATAAAGGGCCATAACTAAACCAGAATGTTTTCCAAGTTCTTCAGAGCTACCCGTGATCTTGGCTCTGCATACCAACGAGAGTATTCATCTACTAATGATGGTCCACTTATAAATATATCTCATACAACTCTCTCTGGTACCATGCCAAGATACAGTCATATAGACCATTTAACGTGTCAAAAAAAAAATTTCAAGAAAAAAAGAGGAGGATTACAGAGGGCTAATAAATAGCTTAGTCGGACTAAGGGGTGAAAATACCAGTATAGTGGTGAACGTCTCTTCTTATTCCATAACAAACCTAACCCTACACTGCTAATTGTAGATCTCCATGCAGCAAATTGGGCAGACACCATTTACTTCATACTGTAGCTATTATTATCAGTATGAAACTGTCACGTGTAGAGCCTGGCAGGTGGTGGTCATCTATCCAAAGCATAGGCTCTTGTAAGTTGCATGCTGTAACAGCCCATCAATATCACATCAATATTTGCATGGACACAATCCTGGTAATATATTCCACAGCGAGTGGATACTTCAAAAACCCACAGGTGAAGGTTATTACAAAGACAAAGATTTTATAATAAGAGCACCATTTAAGGTTGCTGGAGTCTATTCTGATAAAGATAGAAGGGTTAAATAGACCTAGTCACATAAATACACTAACACGTGCAGGTTGATCTATTTCCACCAGTATACACCAGTAAGTGGGTTTTTTTAACACTCAGGTTTTTGCTAGAAGCTTAGCACATTGCATTTAGAGACCTCTCACCCAGGGGCGTACCTAGAGTATTTGGCACCCCCCCCACACACACACTTTAAAACTGCATAGCTTCTACCGTTATATACCGGCGCAGACACTGAAGGTGGTACAGCATAACACTTACTGTTATCATTATATACTGAGGCAGACTTTGACGGTTGTACAGCATAACACCTACCACTATATACTGAGGCAGACAATGACGGTGGTACAACATAACACCTATCACTATATACTGAGGCAGACATTGACGGTGGTACAACATAACACCTATCACTATATACTGAGGCAGACATTGACGGTTGTACAGCATAACACCTACCACTATATACTGAGGCAGACAATGACGGTGGTACAACATAACACCTATCACTATATACTGAGGCACACATTGACGGTGGTACAGCGTAATCCCTATCACTATACATTAAGCCAGACATTGACAATAGTGCATCATAACTCCTATCACTATATACTAAGCCAAACATTGATGTGGTGTAGGCCTACCACTTCATTAGTAGTAGGGATGCACCGAAACGAATTCTGGACTGAAACCGAAAATGCAGCATTTACCTGGCCGAAACCGAATATGACCCCCCCACACCATAAAAAAAAATCTAACACTTTTATTTCAAGTAAGTAACACACCAAAATAGGACAAAACAATTAAATAACAATATTAATATATATATATATATATATATATATATATATATATTGTGACCGTGTGAACCCCAGGGAGATGATTAGCATGGCATCTGAGTACAGCTGCTATGCAGATTATACATATGGGTCCCTGGGGTGGAGCAATTGGAGAGCAGGGTGGGCCAATGCTCCATTCCCCCATTCTGTGGAAACTCCATGCCGGGTTTTCCAGGAGGCAAGAAATCTGCAGGATCCGGTCCGGGATTTCTATGAGGCCGGCGTCAGGCACAGGTGCTGGGCATTAAAAACCCCTGGAGCCTGATACTCAGGAAGACTGTTGGGGGAAGAGGAAGTTCCCTGTGCTCCCAGAGCAAGGAGAGGCCCTGAAGAAGACTATCCCTGAGCCAAGTGAGGCAATACCTGCCTGGACATTTTGTGTGCTGTCTGGGGGAGGTTTTCCAGAGCCTGGCGTAGCTGGGTCTGGTTGGGAGGTTGAGGTAGTGGGTGATTAGGCTGGTCAGTTTAGACCAGCATAGTTAAGTTAGAGAGGGCTCCAATTGGGAGCTAGGTTTTCTTTTTATGATTTGGTTTTTGGGGTTTAAGTGGTTAAAATAAAGCGCTGTTTTGTTTAAAGCTGCTGTTCCTGACTCTGATTGCCCTAGAGGACTTTGCTTAGGACCCCTAAAAGTGACATGTATGGCCCTCATGCTATAGGGTTTGTCACAATATATATATGATTGTTAACAGCAATCACATTTCTATCATGCCCAGGCATACCCAGATTCCAGGATGTACTCGCAGAGTTGGCATGATAGGAGTATGATTGCCCTATCTACCCCTTCTCACTCCCTTTTGTCCTACCTACCCCTTCTCACTCCCTTCTCCCTATCTACCCCCTATCCCCCCGTCTCACTCCCTTCTCCCTATCTACTCCCTCCTAACTATGTACCCTCTCCCACTTTGAAGTTCACTTACCTTTCAGGAGTCCTGCGGTGGGGGTGCAAGGCCTCTGCCTCCCAGCTCTGCCAGTGTATGGAACAGTATAGAGTGATGGGAGTTATGATGTACTAGAGCATAATTATATAATGAAAAATACATTGGAAATGGTACAGCATAACACCCATCACTCTCACACACTTACCAATCCACACATACTAATCCACACACATACCAATCCACACACACACCAATCCACACACACACCAATCCACACACACACCAATCCACACACACACACCAATCCACACATATACCAATCCACACATATACCAATCCACACACACATACCAATCCAGACATATACTAATCCATATATACCAATCCACACATATACCAATCCACACATACACCAATCCACACATACACCAATCCATACATACACCAATCCACACACATACCAATCCACACATACTAATCCACACATTTACCAATCCACACATATACCAATCCACACATATACCAATCCACACATATACCAATCCACACATATACCAATCCACACATATACCAATCCACACATACCAATCCACACATATACCAATCCACACATATACCAATCCACACATACCAATCCACACATATACCAATCCACTCTCACTCACTGAATGTTTTCCTACCTTTCCTCTTTTCTCCTTACAGCTTCTTTTCCTCCTCTTCTTCAGTTCTTCTGTCTTCTTCCGGGTCAGAGGGCACGGACGGCAGTGGGCGTGGCTTCAGTGTTGTGCGCCGGGATCTGACAACAAATCCCGGCGCACAGCAGCTGTTGCCGTGCGGATCGCAAGGGAGCGATATCAAGGGTTGAACCCGGCTTAAAATCACTCAAGGGAGCCGGAGGTCTGCTAAAGACCTCCGATACCGCTCCCTTGCAAGCCTGCTCCTCCAGCGGTGGACATTACTGTCCGTCTCTGGAGGGGTGCCGGGTGCCGGCAAGTTGGCACCCCCCTGATGAGCGGTACCTGGTGCGGACCGCCCCCCCGCCCCCCACTAGGTACCTCTGCCGAGTGTGTAGAACACGAAAGTTCACACACTTCATAATAGTCATCTCATCATAAAAGGTAAGTGTGATTAATAAACATTTCAGTTTGGCATCTGCAATTCATCAAAACAGGTTTTTTATTTTATATTACTATGACAGCCCCATTATTATCTATCTAGTCATTAATTAACCCATCAAGTGAGTCTTTTAAAATAAAGTATTCTACTGCAATAGGCAAGAGCTGTGACTAATAAGCTTTGTGACTGTCACTGTGAAATTGACTTCTAGATATGTACCAGGTACTGGTGGTATGATCATACCCAGGCTGTGGTGACACAAATGTGAATTCCATGTATTTTTTGGAATATATTAGGGCTGCAACTAACGATTATTTTCATAATCGATTAGTTGGCCAATTATTTTTTCTATTAATCGATTAATTGGATATAAAAAATATATATATTTTTCGTTTATTTAAAAAAATGTAATGCACAAACTGGGTGTGAAAACCAAACAGCAGAATTAAAAACTTTAAATTTACATTAACGAGTGTCATTGTACTTTGTGCACACAACACTTTTATCTCTATCACAACGGCATTTCTCTAATTGCCTTCTTATTTTACTGACATAATAATAAAAGCTATATTTTAAAGGTACAAGAACCCAAACACGATATTTCTCAAACTAGGTTTTAATACCTAAAAAAGTTTTACTAGTAAATATTAATTCAACTATTTTTTTTATACTTAATAAAAACTATGATTGAGAAAAAATGTATTTCTTGTTTTTATTTGCTTTTATTTGCCAGCCTGCCCCACAGTTTTGCACATTTGAGCCCAGGCTTGCCACTCTGCCCCCTGATATGCCTTAAATCCCCCAGATACGCCACTCCGATGCCATAATACCCCTCTATATGCCACTCTGCCCCCCTGATATGCCACCCCAGACTTACCATTGCATCCCCAGACATGCCCCCCGTGCTGCAGCCTCCCTGGAGTCTAGTGGGGGCAGCCGGTGGACGTCTGCGCGATGCTCCTAGACAACCTCTGCTGCTGCCCGGCATTTCCGCCGTAGCTTCTATGATAGAGCACCAGAAGGTCATGTCACGCCAGCGCTCTCTCATAGAAGCCCTGGCGGAAATTCTGGGCAGCAGAGGTAGTCTGCGCCCAACGCACAGACGTTCACCGGCTGCCAGAGAGGTCCCCAGCAGCACTGTGGGCGATCCGGATCTTAGTCAGACTAAATCAACTAATTGATAATGAAAATTGTTGACAACAATTTCCATTATCGATTATTATCCATTTTATCAATTAGTTGTTACAGTCCTAGAATATACATTATAGACAACTTACTAGTATGTTGGAAGTAGGACCACAATAATTTCTGTTTGTGATCAGCAGTGTTTTGGGTTGACTCTTGAGTTTTCAAGCTAAGAAGGGTACTACATCTACCAACATGCCATGGAATTTTACAATATCTTCAACAGGGTTATGTCATCACCAATAATTAATACCTATTTTTTATTTTTCACATCTTAGATCTTTGACTATTCTTTATGAATGAAACTAAGTAGAAGATAAATAAAGGAGCAGTGGAATGAAAAAGAGAAGGGCAGAACATGTGAAGAGCTTCCAAAATGTAACACACTAAAAACGAAAATGATAAGATATAATATGGAGAAACGGTTCAAAGGGAGGATGGTGAAGAAAAATATAAATAATGAAGGTTCTACCCAGGTTTAAGAGAAAAGTAAAGTTACATTCCAAGTCCTAGAAAACAGAATCTTCTATATATAGACTTCTATCTACAAGCTGTAATATGGGACAGGCTAAGCGAAAGACATTCCTGGAAGGTGGGAGGGGGATATCTCTTACATTTCTTCATTTGTAACATTAATTGGACACTCTACTCTGCTACCCCAAAAAAATGTAGCCGATCCATCATTTTATCATATCATCTGAAGGTTTGATCACAAAAGAATGACATAGAAACATTTAAGACAATTTTTCAGTTTCAATGGCATCTTCTATCAGTACTTGCTTTTGTGTCACATGAAAATGAAGTTAAAATGAGCTAAAATATTAAACTAAATAATTACTCCAGGAACTGGATTGGCCATCCAACAGGACTATCCATGATATTTCCAATGCTGCTTTAAGTTACAAAAGCGTAACTTTAATGCATATGATAGCTGAGAGTTCCCTAGAAATGTACATGGTGTCTCTCTTGCGAATGCATGAGCAGATTCTTCAGAATCCTCCTTATGGATTTGCCCGTTGTCCGCCCCAGTGCTGCTTCAGAGAAGTTGTGGGGCGGTATGACGATACCCTCATCTCTGAAGATACCATCAAGTTCAATGGGAACGCTTTTCTTCAAGGCGAGAATTGTCGGACCATGGAAGAGGTGGGAAGCTGTAGCTTTTCCATATGGTAAGAATGAAATGCATATTGAGGTACTTACAGAGTACTTTAATACACACCTTTGTTGAGGCTCTCAGGGACAGTAAACTGTTATTTTAAGATTTATAAGAACTGTACTTACACATAATGATACAAAAACAAAGGCAAAACCTAAAAAGGAAGCCTGCATCCAAATGCCTCCAGAATGACAATCTTCATTCCTTAAGAAATGCTGTCAACTAGAGCAAATTACAACTTGTCATGGTTTTCTTTGTTGTATGGAACCAGCTTTCTGTATGTTAAATAACAGTGATGTTATTTAAGTTACTTAGTTGAGAAAAATCTTATGACTCACTTGAGTGGTTTTACTAGCAGAAGGATCCTGTACTGCATAAGGTGGTCCCCTGAACAGTAATATGGGGTTGTAACCGTTTATACATCTGTGTATTAAGTAAATGAAATGTGTTTTATCAAGTACAATTTTATCAATTATAGGCCTGACACTCCTAAGAGGGTTCGAGATAAGTAGAACAGCCTGCCAGCGTAACTGGTAAAGGCTAATACATTATGGGGAACATGCATTTTATAGGCATAAAGCTATCCTGAAGATGAGACCAAAGGCTGCTTAAGGTTTAAGTGTCTACATCACTGGCAATGGGCAGACTGTATGGGCCGAATGGTCCTTATCAGCTGTCAACTACTATGTTTCTATATTAACAGTGGTTTTTTATCGTTCAGTACAGATAAAACCACACAAGTGGATCAGATTAACATCCACAATAACACACTTTCAATAATCCAAAAAAGGTAAGTCCTTCCATACGATTTAATGATAGCTCTATCGGAAAATGTTCTTGCTTCAAAAGCCTTCATTGTGTTTTAACCACTCCTACTGAAAAGGTATATACCCAACCAAACCAAGTATATATATATATTTTTCTATATAATCACATGTATGAGATGGCATTCCTGGAAACATTTTTCATATGGCAGGATTTCAGTAAATAAGCCATTAATGCTAACTGAAATATATAACTGTTACACAAAGTAAGAACAAAGTAAGAACAATCATTTACAAAAAGGAGAAAAAAATACTTTTTCCAGTTTCTATGGCAACAACCTATCTGTGCCTGCTTTTGAGTTCGTGTCACATAAGCATTCCCTAAATATCCCCTGAAGGCAAATTTTTTCATGATTAAAGATTTTCTTTTTCTTGGAAGGGTTTGGGCGTGTAATAGTACTACGATGATATATCTAGTGCTTCATCTAGTTATAAGATGCAGCACATTTAATTGATCCCAATTTCAGTAGGAAAATTAGGACCATGAACTTTCGCTCAGGACTTGTTAGTGAAAAGTCATAGAGTTACTCTGAAGAAGGTAGCTTTGCAGAAGTAAAATTCCAAAACGATTACACTAGGGCTGAAACAACTAATTGATAAAATCGATAATAATCGATAATGAAAATCGTTGTCAACGATTTTCATTATCGATTAATCGAATCGATTTTTATCGATAATAAAAATTATAATCCGACCTCAAACAGAGATCGGATTATAACACTAGAATCCAGATCCCCTGCAACGCTGCAGGGGACCTGGATTCCCCTCACTGTCGGCCGGTCTCTCACTTCCGTCTCTCTCCCCCCTCCCATACACCCCTCTGACTCCTCCCCCTCCCATACATCACTCTGCCTCTCTACCCGGCTCCGTTACTGACTTCATAGAAGCCTCAGCGTAAGTGAAGGGCAGTAACGGAGGCTGTCTGTGCGCATCGTTTAGACCCCCACCGGCTGACAGAGGATCATCCTCTCTGTCAGCCGGTGGGGGTCTGCATCGCACAGACAGCCTCCGTTACTCACCTTCACTTACGCTGAGGCTTCTATGAAGCTGCAGTGAAAGTTCCTGTCAGTAACGGAGCCGGGTAGAGAGGCAGAGCGGTGTATGGGAGGGGGGAGGAGTCAGAGGGATGTATGGGAGCCACCCTCCCATACACCACTCTGGCTCCTCCCCCTCCCATACGGCACTCTGCCTCTCCACCCGGCTCCCTGGTGTCTTGTGAACCTCCGTGGCTGACAGGAGGCAGAGTGGAGTATGGGAGGGGGGAGGAGGCAAAGTGATGTATGGGAGGGGGAGGAGCCAAAGTGATGTATGGGAGGGGGAGGAGGCAGAGTGGTGTATGGGAGGGGGCAAAGTGGTATATGGGAGGGGGAGGAGGCAAAGTGATGTATGGGAGGGGGAGGAGGCAGAGTGGTGTATGGGAGGGGGGAGGAGGCAGAGTGGAGTATGGGAGGGGGAGGAGCCAAAGTGATGTATGGGAGGGGGAGGAGCCAGAGTGGTGTATGGGTGAGTTATAGTGGTGTATGGAGGGTATTATGAATTTTAGGGCATATAGGGGGTATAAGGCATATAGGGGGTATAAGGCATATCGATATTAGGCATATCAGGGGGGCATAAAACATATCTGGGGTAAAAGGTATATCAGGGGGCTCAGTGGCATATAGGGGGTATAAGGCATATCGATATTAGGCATATCAGGGGGGCATAAAACATATCTGGGGGTAAAAGGTATATCAGGGGGCTCAGTGGCATATAGGGGGTATAAGGCATATCGATATTAGGCATATCAGGGGGGCATAAAACATATCTGGGGGTAAAAGGTATATCAGGGGGCTCAGTTGCATATCACTGGCATATAAGAGGTATAAGGCATATATGGGGGCAGAGTGGCAAGCTGGGGTTCAGATGTGCATAACCGGGGGCAGTTTGGTAAATAAAAAAAATTTAAACAAGGCTTTTTTCTCATAGTTTTTATTAAATATGAAAAATAGTTAACATATGAATTAATATTTACTAATAACTTTGTATTAAAACCTAGTTTGAGAAACACTGTGTTTGGGTTCTTGTAGCTTTTATTATTATGTCAGTAAAATAAGAAGGTGAATAGAGAGGCTATTGTGATAAAGAGATGAACGTGTAAATTGTACGTTTTTTATTACATTATTTTAAATTGAAAAAAAAAAAAATTTTTTTTATCCGATTAATCGATTAATCGAAAAAATAATCGGCCAACTAATCGATTATTAAAATAATCGTTAGTTGCAGCCCTAGATTACACAATTAAATAATTAAGCAAATGTACAGGGTACAGATAAGCAAATACAAACTTAACGCTACTGAATTCCATGTGATATGCCCAGTAGTATATAGTCTTTAGAAGTTCATTAATTGTACTTTGCCAATACGATTCTCAAAAGACCAGCCTTTTACTTTTAAATATTATTTGTTTCGTTGACCAGTAAGTTCATGATAATTAATTTTTGGCTTCTAATAACACGTATGTCTAAGTTTCCTTCTGAAGTTACTTTTCGTGAAGATCAACTTCATGAAAAAGCCGTCACCAGGGAGAACCAAGTTTCCGCACGTGTGGGCAACCACTGGAACCAGTGAGCATTAATTTCCCGTGTGGTTAGGTCCCATGCGGAAGCAACCTGAACTCTTATTAACATATATGGAAGCCAGTGTGATATCCACAGGTGTTCTCATCGATGAGGAGAGAAGGTAGGAGCTATTTGGAAACATTACATTATAATGTAATTCATTTTGACTGTTCTTTAACATGTGCCCCTCCACATTAGGCATATCGCTAAAACAATATCAAAAACAGCTTTCAACGCCATGTTAAAGCCTCACAATGTTATTAGTTCAACGCTGACCAGAAGGCATCATCTCAACTCTCACCTATTGACCTGGGTAATTATGTTGGTGGACTGATGACTGCCTGCACAGAGAAAAAAGTCATAGTTTCTCTTTTGAATATGAAGGTGAGAAAATACTTAGAAGTAAGCCTTTTCCTTAAACAAAACAAAAAAAAGACGAGTTTCTTCGCATATTACATCAATTTCTTTAGAAAAGTATCCTTTGTCGTCCTACCAATTTCAGTTAAGTTTCGCACTAGGGGTCTTTGTACCAAGGATGTGCTATGACGACTAGAAGCACCACGTGTATAAATCACATCTCCTCAGTAATGATCTGTTCATGCTGATAACATTTGGTGCAGTTCACTGGAACACCATGTCTGGATTGCTTTGCATATAATACAAGAAAAATGTTCCAATTATTCTGAGATCATACTGTAGTTGAGATCATACTGAAAACCGAATAATGCCCTGAATCATGAGTCCTGCACTTGGGCAAACAATAACTTCGTTATTAGTGAGAATGAACAGGACATGAAGATATGTTTAAAGGATGCTTGCTGATTTAACCCACTGGTGGCCAGATGTCTCTATGGTGTTGTTTTAACAGGTAGCATGGTACAAAATAAATAAGTACAAACAATCCACGTAAATCTGACTTGCAAATAGGGTTTATTGAGTTGTCTCTACACGAAAAGCGCCTTGTAATGCAAAAAAAAAACCCTATCTTTAACTACTTGACTAATCCTCTATGAAAGATGACAAACATTGCCCAGAGGCTTTATGATCTCTTTGAACCATGAGTGCTAGCAGCGACAGTGCTCACAACACATTCACCCACAGTATTATCTCAAACAAGTCACTAGAATCCTGCCATTAAAATGTAATTTGTATTCCTGACTATAAGAATAAAAAACAATTCAATGTATCTAACTGGGGGCAGTCTTTACTCTACATACAGGTTACTAGCGGCAGACAAAATATGTATCTCTTCACCCTGTTACTGCTCCCTACATCCTAAACTGCATATACCCAGTGAAAATTCTCTCCCATTGTAACACAGTACATGGCAGAAGATGTAAAGAGGACCAAATCTACCAGATGCCTTATTAGCATACATACATATATAACACAGAGATACATGACTGATGTATCTGAGCTCTTCTGGGGGCTTCTGGAACCTTACGTTATTGGAATAGTAGATCATGTACGCACTTCAGTTAGAGAGTCCTAGTGATATATTTACAAAGTAGAACTTAAGGCGGTTTTCTACAAAATCCCCAGTTACATAGTATTAAGGCAAGTAGCAAACCCTGGTTATTATTATTTATTAGTGGGTTCAAGCCCAGCACAGGAAGACTACTACAAATGAATAAACATGATTCATGCGTCATTTCGATGAATACAAGTTGTAAGGGAGAGAGAGAGGGCAGGCAGTGCACATGGCTAGAATTACTGAAAATAAACTGCTTTCTAATCTATTTTGGCTTATCCGTCTTGAACGTCAGCCTAACCAACACCTAGTGTTGAGAATAATAAATATCAAGCCCGGGGTTTTGTGTCCAGACACGTTTGACAGCAATATTATAACCAAAATAATCTTTTGCCACTATTGGGTTATTACGTTTGCAATACGTAATGCTTAGTATTTGCATTTTCCGCCACATAGTAGAGATTTTAAAAAGCACAAAAAAAAAGAAAAGAAGGAAAGCAGGAAATGTATTACTTATATAGAGTCTTACTCAAACACCTCTTGCTTTTAACCATTTAAGAATGAGTGAGAATTGGTGAGGGGAAAGAAAAGGCCAGCACAGGCTCAGTTGTTGGAACATTAAGTAACAGTCATTTAGGTTGAAAAAAGACCTATCCTTCCTGCTTTTGATCTAAAAGAAGACCAAAAAAATCCCCATTAAATTATTTTTTGGGGATTATGCCATTTAGGTAGAACAAAATCTTTCTTGACTACAGAAGGCAATTAGAATTCTGCTTGGATCAAGATTCAGCAGTCACTGGATGTGATTACATTTTATTTATACAGCGCCAGCATATTCTATAGCGCTGTATAAAAAAAGGGAGGTAAAAACAAACAATACTATTTAAACTGACAATAACCCTAACCCGGAACAAAATGGAGATTAACACTGACAAAAGTTAAAAACATACTGATACAGATGGAGAAGAGAGCCCTGCTCTTACAAGTTTACATTTTATTAAATTCAACTATAATAGTAATAATAAGCATATCAAAGATGAAAATTCTTCTGTGATACCCTGGAGGAAATTCTGAGAAACCCTATTGAAGTAAACAGTTGTGTACATTTCCACTAGTCTTGTTAACAACTCAACAAGCAACAAAGTGACAATGCATCACGATATACAGTTTACATACCTTGACCAAAGCTGAAGTGTCAGGAAGTACTTTTGACTAGGAAGTACCTTCAAGATGCAGAGTATTGATGAATGCTCCAAAAAGCCCTTCTGTAGAATTGAGTGACACATTTCTCTACTTTTGAGCTGCCAAATGTGAATCCCATATAGTGCCAAATGGATGACTACAAAATTAAGGCCATTCAAATAAATGTGAAATTATAATCAACAATTAATATTAGGGTAGTTTTATATCACGGCCGTAGATTGTGTCCTCACCCAACTACTAAGTTCTAAACTTCCTGCTATGTTCTACCTGTGGAATAGTCCTTTGCCTACACACAACATTTGCCCTTCCCTCGCTTGGTCCCAGTAACTTAAGGAAGGATGCAAATCCTGTTTGGAATTAGTGGAATGATTTACATTAGAGCCACCAGTATAGATGGACCATACAGGGGACACCTTCTGTATTAGTTATAAGACTTGAAGGAAATTTTATTTTACGCTTTTATTGTATTTATAGTTCAAAGAGCGGAGGAAATATATTTACATAGCATTGGTGTCTATTTTAATATCCTTGTCTTTTTCCCTTTATCAGTTACATATGCAGTAAGTTGTCTAGCGGGTAAGGAGGTGTAATATTTTGCATCAGAATCCCGCACTGCCTTTTGATTTTATTATGTACTTTCGGCTGCAGTTATATTCAAATTCCTTCCAAAAACAATCGTACCTTCTACAAAAAGTTGGTGTTTCGAACACAAAACAAAAAAAGATGTTTGCCTTTTGTTTGACTTTAACAACATACTTGATTATACCACTGATTTGTACATTTGCCTTTCTGGTATAAAACTGAGCCTTCACCCTTCTTTGCTCAAAGAGGAAGCTCAGATATTTATCTGGGCATTAGTAAGACAGACAGAACTTGACTCATTGGTACCTTTCATTCTCCAAACCAGCAGGATTCAGGATTGGACCCTCTCTACATTTGCAGATGCCCCAAAAGTCTTGCAGAAAAGGTTAATGGACAAACCCTGGGTCAACCACAACCTTAGACCCATGTGATATTTCTTGAAAATCAGTTCTGAGCAACACTGCTCGTTGGGTAAGAACATTGCAGTATCCATTGCAATCATGGTGAATTCTCCAGGCACTCAACTCCATGAGATGCCCCAATGGATCACCTAAACTCATGGGTTAGGGAGAAGACTCTTAAGAGCTAACATAGTACAGTAAAAAGGGAGGTACAATAAGTGCATTTATATAATATGTACAGTGGTCTACATTCATGATGATTGGGGTACAACGGGTATGAATACATTAGTAAAGGAGGTTCCTGCCCATAGAGCTTACCGTCTAAGTAACTGGCTACAGCCCCAATGTTATCTCCTAAAAAGTTTGCACTCTCTTATAGTAATTTGCTAAGAACATTTTACGCTTTAAAATTTCACAGATCACAGAATAAAAAAAACAGAATTT
This sequence comes from Sceloporus occidentalis, assembly GCA_023333645.1. Taxonomy (NCBI): domain Eukaryota; kingdom Metazoa; phylum Chordata; class Lepidosauria; order Squamata; family Phrynosomatidae; genus Sceloporus; species Sceloporus occidentalis. The sequence goes on from JALMGF010000101.1 coordinate 2,262,769, forward strand.
TTCCATTTTTGTTGACATAAAAAAATTCTTATTTTACAATTTATTCTGTCGATTAATATACAAAAATAAACACTAAGTTTGCAATACTGTGTGTCATATATGTTATTTTTATTTCAGTATTCCATAAAGCAACAGCTTGCTGATGTCAAGGAAACGTTGAACTATTCAGTGTTTCCGTAAATAAATTGAAAAAATCTAATGGGTTTATTTAACTGATATTGCGTGCAATAAATATAAAATATTCAGCAGTAAACACATTTATATGCAAAACAATTATTATTACATTTGGTGCACTGACAAAGCGTGAGTTTGCTAAGTATTTTTTATTTTGTTACAGCATTGTCTCCACAGAGAAAAAGAGAAATTATTTAAAAAAATTAAAAAGTAACATTTGTTAAAAGTAACTCTAAGTGGTATTACCTTCAAATTCATAGTAAGGGACTATTTGAAGGGCCATGACTACCTCCACGATATACTACTGCACCCAACTTGTCCATGTTGCTATATTTCCCTATAGTGAATGTGTATTTTGTATTTGCAGACCTACAAAGAGACCAGGTGCATGCTGTGAACGGCATATCTTGCTTTTTACTCTATCTGTAAGGTGCCTAGGGGCATAAATCTAAGGTATAAATCTGATGATATTGGAAATGCTTTGTTTTAGATAGTGAGGCAGTTCAAGCTGAACTCAGCTATACTGTTTCATAAGTTCTGCCCCCTGTTTTTTTTGTTTTTTGTTTTTGACATGGAGTCACCTCTACCACCAGACCTGTGGGGGCAGCTGTAAATTCATTTCACCTTGAACCTAAATCAGCACCAAAGGATGATAGAACCAGCTGGGTTCAGTTGTCAACAAATGTCCAGGGCTCCAGGCAGAAAATGTTATCAAAATGTTGATGCCTTAGGGTGATACACTATTTAGTGCCTTTTCTTTCTTCAGGTATAAATTCAGATGGGTGAATGTCCAACAGGATCAATGTCAGTTTTCTTGTATGACCACTGATGTCCATTTAGCCTAAACAGTCTTTACTGTATTAAAGTCTGCCGGATTTCCTCTTGCTGAATTAAGTCGGTTATATTAAGGTTACCAAATCTTATTCTGATACATTTTGTTATTTAACAACCAACTAAGCAACCATGTTTATCATGGATCTTTAGTTGTGTGTTCCATTCAAACTGGAGTTGACATATTGTCATTAGTCACGAAATAAACAGGAAAATCCTTCTGTGAAGCTTTCCTTTCTCTTAATGGACACTTGTTTACATATCTATGATAAAACCAAATCTTTGCTAAACTCATCTCTGTAAACTAACCCCCCAAAACCAGACATTTATGTTATTTATGTTAAAACGGATGTTGTCTAACCTAGCTAGATGGTTTGTTTGCGTGAAATCTACTGCAAACGCATACAAAATTTAAGGAAATTTCAAGAACTTTTGATGACCTTGGCCAGTGGTGTATTTAGGATTTGCGATATACCGATATACAGAGTGTCTTTGACTTTAAAGGTCAAACACATTTAAAGAGGTCTATCCACTTCAGGGAGAGTTGTCAGGGAAGTCTACAATTGTGATTGCCATTCCCTTCACTATGCATTATGAAGGCCCACACCCAAGTGATCATATGCTATATGACAAGTTTGGCTGGTCCTATATAGTGCAAAGTCAAATCAGCGAGACCTATTCAAAGTCTCCTCAGTCATTGCTTTATCTACCATGCAGGGTTAGCTCTGCCATTCTTGCTAACCCTTCATAATGAAGGGAATTGAAACCACAACTCTCCTGATAAGCCCCAAAGAGGGGATACTCCACCTTAACATGGAATGTATAAAAGATGGGCCAGTTACAACAGACATAAGTGATCTCTCCAACCAGCCCATTAAGAGCTATCGCAAAATAGGGAAACAAGAGGGCAACATGCCCCTAGTAATTTGGTTAAGGTGCCATACAACCATGGACTTGCCACCCTTGGCCTAGTAGCCCTAGACAAGAATACTCTAGTGACCGTGGCCCTGATGTCCAATTTTAGGAGTTATTTAATCAGTGTGGTTAACAACTAGCCAAATACAGGCACTTAAAAGGTATTCATGTTTCGACTGCAACACTTTTTCAAGTTTTGTTTCAAAACAAAAAGGGAACAACCAATATTCAATATGTTGCTACTAATATTTTCCACTATCTATACTTATGTATACTAATACAGGCCATACTCAAGCGGAGTAAAATAGCAATCTTCTGCTTCTTGGCGTAATTGTAACATAAATTGAACTTGGTTATTTATAAAGGAAACTATAATATTCTGGATTTTCTCTTATTATTACAAACATAAACATACATGATAATGTGCAGACTGGTATAAAAATAGTAGAATGATAGAAGGTCTTCAGTGCTGGATCCAGTCATTGTTTTATCTTTTATGTCACTTTTTGCTTAAGAATTGACAGAGATCAGAAAGTCTAAAACACAAGGAAAATACTAATTGTAAAACACACGCAGCAGCAATACTTTATATGAGCAAGGGGATGATCCACAGATTCATATAGGAATAATGTTTCCAGGTCATGTCATATAGCATGAATGTGCAAATAGAATAAAACAATGGCAATTATCTGACAATGGTTTGTATGACAGAGTGCCTTAAAACATAAATTACAAAAGAAGCCTTTGACTTTATTTAACCAGTGATTCTGTGCTTAATCTACAGACTTTTCATACACTAATTGTGTCCAGCAGGTTTAATGACAGTGAACAAGACTGCATTCCCTACTGTCTATTGCTGCCGCGAGAAACTAAAACCAAAGCCAGCAGTTAAATTATTAATTGGCCTCTTGTTACCATGCTATGTAATGATAATTCCCAGGGACATTTCAGATGAAATCAAGCCAGATTTGACCAATTGATGCTCCAAAGATCATTAATTGATGATTCCCAACTGGAACTCTCCAGCAAACTTGGTAGCTGGAAGTCCTACTGGATCCTTATACAACCTCCATAACTTTAAGACTGAAATTAAATAAAAAAGGATAGCTCCTCCACTTAGCCACTACAACCAGCAGAGTACATACATCAGATAAACACATTGGGTCAGCTAACAGACACAGCTTGTAACGTAATCCAGTTCACAGTACAGCAATGTGTCCCAAGAGAAGTAGGTCTCTTTTGACAATTAATATGAACAGAACAGTAGATTAGAAAAGTTCTTAACGGGACATTCCAGCCATCAAAAGCATTTCTCTTTAGTAACACACTCACTAATATTAAACTGCTCAATTAATTGCTCATTAGGGAAAAGAAACTGATCAAAAAATATAAATAAACCTATTATGCTCCAACTTCATAAAAGAAGCAGCCAATATCACACATTCCTAAGTAAATGTCACAGAATACTTGGATGTATGAAGAAAAAAAATAGTAAATTGACACACTCATATGTTACCCATTTTTACTGAAAATGTATAATTTCACAGATATGTTTTAAAAGAAAACCAGTATGATAACCCTGTAAATTGTATACTGATAATAATAACAAAAATGAAAGGATTGGCGGAAAGGTCATGGGCCAAAAATGGAAGGGGTTTGCTCCAAAATCATAGTCATCTGGAAAAAAAACAGTTGCCTGGTAAGAATATTTTTAGGACATGTGTATATGCAAATCAGATCCGACAGCGCATCTTGCTGACGATGCCGACAGCTGACGGTAGTATTCAAGCAGCCTTTTTAAAGTAAAAAACTGTTAATTTAGCAGGACATTGGAAAAGCAAATACCACTTGAATTGTTCATACAATTCAAGTGTTACAACAGGGGAAAAGTTTGCCTTTAATGGCATATTAAAATCCATATAGCAAACCACATGCTAAATATATTCATTTTATTGTTTAATCATTTTTGTTATTAATATTATTTTATGATAGTATATTTAACCAGGCATATCCCGTATGGCAAAGATTAAATGGGAGAATGTATGTGTCATATTAATTTAAAAAATACTAATTACTGATATAAACATTGAAACAGCTCCTGTTTGTGCCCGAGTAATCAATGCAAAATTTATATTTGAAACTTAGCAAACTAAACAAGGTAACTTCTTAACACATTCAGAAAAGGATTAATTCATGCAAGCATTGCAAATGAAGATTTTTTTTATTGTGTAAAAACAGCTCCCGTTTTAAATTTCCTGGTCATTAGTTCAAATATCCACAGACGTTCTGAAATGTGAGTCATTTCCACTTTAAAACTAATTAAATTTGATCCAAACGTTTGCCATCAGGCATTGCTTCCTTTATTTTGAGTTGCACTGATTTGCTAATTGTCAGTCTGGGACTAAACTCTTGTAACCCTGGATACTAAAGACTGAATAACTAAGGATCTTATTTAACTGATAAAGACAAAAAAACAAGAACAATAATAAAGGAATGACGGAGCACCAGCCGAGAACGCATGGCTGGGTCGATCTACAGGTAAATGTAAGCGGTGACTGCGTTGGTACAGTTAATTGGTAATATGACTGACCAAACATGCAGTTCTTCCAAAGCATACAAACCTGAAAGATGAAACGTACCTTTGTGTTAAAACACAAACGTCAATGTGACTGGGATTCTGTTACATAGCATATAAGCTAGATCTTGTTTACGCTGCCCAGAACTGTCCTGATTATGTTTTTGGTTTTCCTAGAATAGAATGTTCCTTCAATATCATTGAAGTTGGAGGCTCTTTGGCCAAAAATAAACGTGGTCTCTATCAACAATGCATAAAAATTGTGCTTATATTACTAACCGATTTTTAACTCTAGTTACTCAATCTCGTTTTTGACTGGAAAGGCCCGTGGCCCTCAACATTCTGTAATTTTTACTGTGGTAGTAGTAAACTGAATTTATCTGAAGGCAAAAATAGTTACTCTATAGTACGACAATAATGCATCTGGTAAAATAAAGGAAACACAGTCAAAAAAACTTCATTCAATAATATGTCCATCTTTCCTCCCCTGATCCCACTCTTTTCTAGTTGCTCAGAATGCTTGGTTTATTTAGTTGGTAGGAAAGTTTTGGTCTCAACGTCTAGACTTCCCTAATGTTCAGGCTCATCCCTATAAGCTTGGCTGGCTCTGTATAGTTAAATTTGTGAGATTTCTCCAGCCTTAATGTATTAAGTTTTGTAAATAAAATGTGTTCTTCCTTTGGTAAATACAATACCCATTTTGCATTAATTGTTATCATTAGGTAGTATACAATGGCCCTTTAGAGACACTCATCCCTTGGCCATTTGAAATATTGGGAAGTATGTTAATGTATGTATTGGGAAGTATGTTAATGTATGTATTGGGAAGTATGTTAATGTATGTACTGCAGATTACAGAATGCAGGCATCTACGACAAGGAGTAGCACGTTCGGGGGGTGTAACACAGACATCAGCTTGTGATGATTACAGGCTATGCTGTTGTGGCAAGATGGCAATTTCTTAACCTTAGCACCTTATGAAATCTCACATGCTCTCTAGAAAATAGAGATCAAAGAAATACAAATGGTTGATGGTGACTAATGATAGAGATTCATGATGCTAGGATAAAAGCAGTGATGCTTGAGCCATGATGTAAGTCTTGTAATGGATAAGCATTGTAATTATAAGCTTGCGAGCAATATCGGTTTGTCTTAGTCTGTCTATTCTAGTTTTGTCAGACTCTTTCATGCACTAACTGTAAGAAGCACTGCATACATTGCTGGTGATATATAAATAAAAGAAATAAAATAATAATAATAATAATAATAATACATTCCATAACCTCTCACCAGTTAACCAACCAAATAATTGTGTGTGATTCAGAGGTTTTAAGCATAGCATTAGGAAACACACAGCCTACTGACTATCCAAATGACTACACGACAAAGAATAATAATCTTGCAAACATGAGTATTCCATGCATTACACAAAACTCTGTGTACTGAAGGCATCACATAAATAAATGATAATAATGTTTTGTGTGCTGTTGCTGTGAGAGTTTGACTCTTGGACTTGGTAGGTCATGATAGAAACCATCGTTGTTCCCCCAGAGTCTCTGGATGAAACACTGCTTCCCCAGGGCCTCCAGGTTAGTGTCTTCAATCTCCAGGTGGGAAGCCGTATTTGTTCATGCACACTGTCCGCAAAAATTTTTGGTGCCCATGCGCATGATAATAAAAACAGTATTATAATAATGTGTATAATTCTAGGCAAGGGTAGAACAATGGCTGCTGGGTAGCACGGGTTTGTAGGACCTGATCTAGAAGATTGGATTAGCTTTCAAACTGCCTTTCTAACAGCTGGCAAACATATTTGTTCATTTATTAATGATAAACAGTACATTCACACCTGGAGGAGCCGGTTTATTGATTTACTGCTTCACTAATTTACAGATTTACATATTACCATTTAACAACAGTTTTCCTTAAGAGCAGATAAATGTTTGATCAGTCCACAAAACCACAAATATGCTAATAACACCAGGAAGCAGACTTTGTGTTCTTTCCTTATCTGCAAACGCAAAGATCAATATCTCTGTATTACATATGGTAGCCGTAACATTGTGTGTAGCCATCCAAAAGGTTTGCCAAGGTTAGCTACACTTTTAACCCCGTGGGTTCGCGCTGCTTATCACAGACGAGGAGGTGTTGGCCCAAAAGCATTCATTAAACCATAAGGCTGGATTTCAAAACTGCAAACAGGACGGTGACTCAGGGCACACACTGCCCAGGTTTTTTCTTGGTCAGAGTGTCAAATACACCCTTAATACAGCCTGTGCTTGAAAAGTCTTTAAAAACCATTACATAACAATGCGTAAGTCACTACTTGAAGACAAAAATACCCCTGTGTCTATTTTACTGCGATTCTGAAAGAAAATGCCAAATTCAGTCACATAGAGCACTACATGGCTTCAGGATTTGATTCCACATCATTCAGTTCGTTCATTCAGGTAAGCTCCCAGACTTGGGGCAAGGTTGGCAATGGGATTCTGTTTTTGGAACAAGGGGAAGCTGTTTGGGGAGAAATATGGCAGATATAAGTTGTTCGAAGACAAAGATGGCAATGATAAGCTGTGTGGGTGTAACAATGGCAATGATTAGCTGTTTTTAGACAATGATGGCACTGGCAAGTGACAAGCTGTTTGGGGGTAAAGATGGAACTGGGAAGCTGTTTAGGAACAAATATGGCACCAGGAAGATGTTTGGGGACAAAGATTGCCTGTCTTTGGAAGCAAGTGTTATTTTTAGTATACCTGCCAAATCAGTTTTTTGTGGTCTCAATTTTGTCCAATCATAAGCCACCAGCTCACCCAATTTGGAGAAGCCAGCATTTCCCCTATCTCTTTTGTTTTCTTTGGTCAACCCAGGGAAGAGAGATGCTGCCTATCACTACATACACAATGTCATGCTGCGTTAAACTTTTCAACATACGTCTTTGCACTCATACTTGGCCGATCTTGTTTTTTGTGTGAGGAAGTCCTATGTTGTCCTATCCCGCTTGTTGTCCTATCAGCGTAACAGGATCATGCATCTGTGACCTGAATCATGAAACTGGTGCCAAAAATTTCAAAGATGGATGCATAACGTTGATGCAATGCACTCCTAAAAGTAAGAAAGTAAGTGTCCTTGAATGGCAGTTGGGAAATGTGGTCACTGTACTGAGCACTGAACTATACAATAGCATTTAACACTGCAATTACTGTTATAAATAATAAGGATCACATACAATATATGCACAAGAGTGTTTCAATCAGACCCATTGCCACAGGTATATAAAATCAAGCACCTAGCCATGCAGTCTGCGTTTACAAACATTTGTTTAAAAAAATGGTCGTTCTGAAGACCTTCAATATAATGCTTTGATAAGATGTGACTTTTGCAATAAATCAGTTTGTGAACCTCGCAGAATGCTTCAATAATCCAGCATTCCAACCAAAGCTGTGAGACCTCTGAGTCGCCTTCTATTACCTGTCTATTGCCTGAGGTTTCACAAAACGACAATTTAAATAATGACAGAAAGAATGACAGCTTTTGATTTACCTATAATCAGGCTATTACCTGTGATCTTCCATAAAGATCTCTCAATGCCAAAAGACTGAGCTCATCACCAGCCTCACAGCTACAATAAATGCTCACCTGTTACTAAAATGGCAGCGGGCACACCAGGGACTTTCTGCTGAACATTCTTTCTTTTCGTAACTGTAACATCACAAAAATTATTTTTGGATTGTAGACAAGCTTACTTTTTTATCTGTAACCTGGTGGCTATGGGAACCAACTAGTTAAACTGAAAAGTAAGAAGTGGGGTAGAAACAAAAATAAAACAGAAAAAAAGATCTAACAAAAAGTGGAGAAACAGAAGCCCAATTAATTTTTTGGGTACCATTTCAGCATGTGCTCTACTGGCTTCCAAAAAGATGTTTCAGTCAGAAGCAGTAATTATTAGTTATTATTAATTGATATACATATATAGTCCCATCACACGATGTATTGTTTTTAATATCACCCTTAAATAATATACTAGTGTTACAAAACTTGAAAATCTCCTATCATAGTTCCCATCTGTCCTAAGTTGATTATGTAATATGGAAGGGTGAAAAATTCCACCACAATAGTTATATCTCCATGCTCTTCCAACAGACCAGGAGAGGATGTTGAAAACTGTAGTATTTTTTAAGTACTTATTTACCAGAAAATATGTCCCCAGACTATATATTTTAATTTAAGCAAAACCCAGGAAACGCATTAGCCTTCCAATGTACAATCACTCTGCATTAACTTTCAGGTTTATTTGAGGCAAAAAACTGTTTTTCTGCATTAGAAGAGTTGAGTAGAGATATGTGTTGAATTATGGGTGCTTATAAATATACTTCACTTTGCTTACAGAAACTTCTTATGGACAACATTAGGATTTGTAAGCTCTTAGTCAAATATCAATAAATATCATAATTAACGATCATATTTTGTTGCGTCTGACTGTATTAAAATCTAAAATAATAAATTCATTCCGGAGCTCAAACCAAAGAGCTCATGTATCACAGAAGCTTTAAAACGCAAAAATAAACCCTGAATACAATTTTCTTGAGGAAAATATAGAATTCTCATATATTCATATACCAATATTTTCACAGCAACTTATTTGCTTGTAAGAAAAACATGCACATTATTGCAAAAGTTTCAAGGCACAAGTGGCATCTCTATAAGGTGGGAAAAGTGGTAGGAGGCTCTAGGGCAGGGGTTCTCAAACTGCGGCCCTCCAGCTGCTGCAGGACTACATCTCCCATAATGCTCCTTCAGCTAAGGGGCTGACTGAGGAGTATGGGAGATGTAGTCCTGCAGCAGCTGGAGGGCCGCAGTTTGAGAACCCCTGCTCTAGGGGATCCGAAATTGGATTGGAAATAGGCAAAGGACACCTGCCATCAAAATCTCAGCATAACTGGGAACTTTATGGCTCCGGCTACCTAGAGCAGGACACGTGCAATTGTTGGAGGAGAAGTGAATGAGGAGTCGGGCGTGATGCAACGTCACTCCCATGACTTGAAGATTTCCTGTAGAGACCCAGAGAAGCGGCGATTCACCCGGAGTCTCCGGACAAAATCCAGAGAGTTCTCAGGTATGCTTACCGAGTTTCCAGTGTCCAACCCAGAAAACCAGAGCTTTGGTTGCATTATTCTCTGCGACCCAGAGTGCTCACCCTTCTTGGAAAGAGATTTTAAAAAGGTGCAGTGCCACAAGTAGGGAATGGCCTTCAGTGGGTGGTAAGTAGGAAAGAAATTGGCGGGCAGATATGGCCAAACACCGTTCCCCTGCCCGGAGGAAAAAGAAGCTGGAAAGCAAGGGTCAGCCCCCAAGGTTTCCCAGGTATGGTCACATGGCATCACAGTCGCAATGCCTACGCAATGTGTGTATGCCTATGGAGTTCCTATGCAAGATGGAGGCAGATACATGCACTTCCAGCCTTCTGGTTATACTGTATACCGAATAGTAAATGGGTTACACTTAATTATGTTTGCCTTATTTTATGAAGATAATATATTCTGCAAACGTTGTACTCACTGTTTATGAAGGTCAAAAGTAGAATTTTAACCCACTAAACAGCAATCTAAAATTTATAGAACCTGGTACACCTTTGACGCAGCTCGGCATGATCACATTTCAACACCGTATTGTGATTTTGCCAAACACTACCAGTGTGCTACGTCTTCTTTATACTAATCAACTGGCTATTCTTTATACGTACATGACAGGCTTGCAAATTAAAATGAATAGCGTATGATATAAACTGGTGTAAATATGTCAGATAGAAGAGCAGATATCAAGCATTTGGCAACATAACCCCCAGGGAATCTGCTGTGACATTTAAATGAGACCAAATTTATGCCAGTCATAATCTGAAAATGTTTTTTTAGGAGCATGGCAAGTGATCAAGGCAACAGCATTTTCTAACTGAATTTATACTTCTCTATTCACCATTTGCATGCTGGGTGACTGAGCAATGCGCCAGTAATTAAAGCTTTTTATAAAGTCTATCATTTTATAATTCTTTTCTTTTTTTTAAAAAAAGAATCATACAAGGTAAACACAGAAATAGTAGCAGTAATACAAGCAAAACTTATGGAATTGCAATACTTGATTAGAAATCTACAAATTAACACACACCGTATACCCACATAATTCATAATTCTTTATAACTTCTTCTGATGTTTTATGGACATCAAAATAATAATTCCAGAACAGAATATATAGGTCCTTGGAAGGCCTGTCTTACAATCATAAGGTTTAAGGAAAGAGCTGCTCAACCTTCAATGAAGGGAAGCAGAATGCTCATGTTTTTAATGAATATAGTAAAATGTCTAAAAGTCACTTGCTGGGCTAATTAGTTCTACGGGGCACCAAAGCAATTTCCTCATGTGCTGATTTCCCTTGAAGAATTGGGGACACACAATATACTGTAATCAGCCATATGGCCACAGACAACATCCACCACAAAATATAGTCCAAGGCGGCACTAAATACCCTTCTGTGTTCTTTTGGTGGGTTCTTCTATGGGGGCAAAGAGAGATAATTACGACTTTGGTTACTCTTCGCTCTGCACGCCAGTATGGTGTGTGTGCTACAAGGTGGTTTGAGTGTCATTTTTTACGATAAAGCAAATAAGGGCTTTGTAAAAGAAAAAAAAGAAGTCCCTTACTATAAAAATGTTGAGAGAGACGTTTCTGGATTTATTGACAGGCACAAAAGAAGCTATTTGCATAAAACTAGTTACGAGTTTTCACTTGCTGAAGGAGGCATCTGATGAAATTTGGCACAATGAGGTATTATGAGGGTACGAAGATTATCATAAAGATATGTCTTCTATTCGGCGTCTTCTATTCGGCGTGTCTTCGTAACAAACACGAAAACGCACTCTTCGTGTTCGTTTTCATGTTCGCCCGAAGACGAATGCACAAGTCTAACAGAAACACGCATGGCAATTGAGGAGAAGAGACAGACAGAATGTACTTCAAAAGACAAGGAGGAGAGGGAGGGTATTGGTGGCAGACGCTGAAAGGTGCAGTGGGGGAGAGGAGAATTCCAACACCGCTCCCTCGTCTGTCTCCAGGTTTAGGTGTGTGAGTAAAGTGTAGATAACCATACGAGACAGCAGCAGGAGAGGATTGTCAGAAGATGTTAACCACGGTTTAGTCAGTGCAAGGAGGCTGCGGTGGTTATAGATGAGAAAGGTATATTTGTTGGTTAGGAGCATACAGGCCAATATGGGTGCATAATTTGAATTGTGGATTATTCCCCACCATTTGCTTACTTGGCTTCTGCTGTTTCCTGTCACACTTTGAACCTGGATTTTGGTTTTAAGACAAACCGGTAGATTAGATAAAGAGGGCCTGCTTGCAAGCTTACAATCTAAAAGTACTTTATTGTTGATTAGTCTGGTGTTGTAGATTCTGTAAAACTAAAACCTTTGTCACATTTTCCCAAATGCAGCTTCTGTAGGGTTAAGCAGTCAGTCCCCTACTCTAAAACTTAAAGCAATCACCGTTTTTTTATAGTTTAATAAATAAACGTAGTTATGCTTTATACCCCTTTAAAGATACTGAGAATTAACATAGAGCAACCTTGCTTTATTCCTCTTACAAGGCAAAAATGGAGGATTATTTTGTTGCTACGACAATAATTATAGCTTTTTTATTTAAGTTTTTTTTATTTTAGTCCAATGGCAGCGCCACCAAGGCACATTATAATTAGACAATTTATACACTCAATCCTCTTCCCAACTTCATCGAGCGTTTCCTGTAGTCAGTAAAAACAACATTATATTTATGTGTCTAATACTTCAACGCAGACATATGCAACTTAATAAAAATGTGTGTCTGGAGTGGGGTAACACAAGAATTCTGCTTATGAAGGGAAATGATGAATGGTCGATAAATCTTTTAATACGCTCCTGATCCTGTCATTGCTCCAGCAGCTGGGAAATAGGAAAGACTACAGCACTTCCTGGTTTGTATCTCCAGTGACATGCCAGAAAAAATGCTCTGCGTTATTAAGTTTAGCAATAAGAACAAATGTAATCTTTACCAAGTATTTCTGCTACCTTTTTAATCTTTGAAGTTTTTATGGTGGACAAAACATTAAAGTAGCCAAAACGAAAGGAGAGGATTCCAAGTAATGAAAGATATAAATGTAGGGTGGGAGATACAGGAGTTGCTGCTTTCTCCTCCACCACATTTGGGTAAATTAAGTTTCTTTCATAATGACATGAAACCTGACATGGTGATGTCACTATAATACCGTATTTGCTCGATTAAAAGATGACCCTGATTATAAGATGAGCCTCCAAAATTTGAATATTAATTCAGGAAAAAAAGAAAAAGCCTGAATATAAGACTACCCTATAAGAAAAAAAGTTTTACTAGTAAATATTAATTCACATGTAAAATATTTTTCATATGTAATAAAAACTATGATTGAGAAAAATGCATGTCTTGTTTTTATTTCCTTTTATTTGCCACTCTGCCCCACAGTTGTGCACATCTGCCCGCGGCTTGCCACTCTGCCCACCAGATATGCCTCATACCCCTCTATATGCCACTCTGCCCCCCCAGATATGCCTTATACCCCCCTATATCCCACTGTGCCCCCCCCCCCGACTTACCAATGCATCCCCAGACTTGTCCCCTGTGTTTCAGACTCCCTGGTGTCTAGTGGGGCAACCGGTGAACATCTGCCCGATGCGCGTAGATAGCCTCCGTTGCTACATGGCACTTCCGCTGGGGCTTCTATAACTGAGCACTGGAAGGTTATGTCATATGCACTTAGCAATGTACCTTGTATGTCTACAACACAACTCAGACACAGATTTCCCATCACCCAGTAAACCAGTTCCTGCCACACTCAGGTTGGCTCCTGACTGTGGAGGACAGTTACTGTTGTTGGTGAAGATCACCACCTTGGTGCCAATGCCATTGCATTGAGGGTTCAACTAGTCATGGATGACTCATTTTTTAGGGGTGACACAAGAGGAGAGTGGGCATGACTAAACACAAGCTTCAGAGAATGGGGAGTCTAGCTTGCAATGGTGACCACGTTTATTCACTGAAGCCATCAGAAGAGGTTTCTCTGGGAAATGTTACCTAGATGATGTTCAACTAGTGATGGAAAACCACTATATCACAAGAAAACTAGATCCTCTGCACTTGTTGGTGGCCTCCTGAAGGAACATATTACCCGCTGAGGATGTAATCTGGAGCAAAAAGTGGCGTATCACTTTTAAATAAATGCATTCTTAATTGAGTCAGCTGTATTCAAATAAAAACCAGCTGATAAAAAAAATGAGTTAGCATTATCCCCACCCAAAATGTCTTAGCGTGAATGTGTTCTTGAATCCATGAGCTTTTGAAGCCAGCAAAACTGTATTAATGATCAATGTTTGGTCCAATGAAAAACTTTCCTTGTGGTCTCAGTAAAAGCGTACCAACAGGGCTATTGAAACGGAGATCTCACCCAAACTGAAAGATACTGACGCACTGATGGATATAGAAATCCTGGTCATGCTATTATACTTCACATGTCCACATATTAATATTTTCAATAACTTCAAGTAGTGAGATTGGAGCCGTGTGAGAAACACAAAAAATGTTCCATCTTTTTCAACCACAATGTGGTTTTCGCATATTTCCTTTTACCAAGTTTTCTTTGAACTTTTAGCGTGCAAATTCCTGCCAGCTATGTGGAAAAGAAATGTAGCGAAACTCAAAATGTAGACGACGTATAAGAGGGTCTATAAGAATGCATCCGTAGAGGAGAAAAAGTAGGAAGGAAGTGCGTGCAGAGGAAAATTAGATAGTCAGCCACACATTGTGTCTCGATATTAATGTGGGCTGAATCACCATAGCAACACATTCGTTTTTTTTGTTTTTTAGGAGTTTCAAATGCATCCAGCGAATCTAAAATTTTACTTTACAAAGACAAAACGTGTGTGAACAATGGCAGCATTTTTAAGCTGTCTTGAAAGACACTACTAACCTGATCTCCCAAAAATCTACATATATAGCCCCTGCCATCATGCAGGATAAGTAGGGGCAATAAATGAATACAGGCATTCCTCGCTTTAAGGCTATCGCGAGTAAGGACAGCGCAGCGCAACCATTTACGTACAGTCGCTTAACAAAAATGGACACATAACAGCAAGACGCCAGCACGTCTGTTCATCTTTTGAGCGTCTTTTGGGCGTTTTGCGGTGACCTCTGGCTCTGGTCTCCATTGTGTACATTAATGTGTGGTATGCCTGTAATATTAGTAATAAATACAAATATCTGCTTATTTGCTGTAGTTAGGAGCCTGTTATGAGTGACTGAAGAACAGTATTACGCTGATCTAGTAATTGATCTGAAAAACACATCCTGATGGAAATATCATGCTGCGAGTGCAATTTCCTTCACAGATGCCATTTCTGATGGAACATACCAGACACAACGGCACAGGCTATTTTAAAAAGAACACATAGCTTGTAATTATGTATCTTTGTAAGGTCCAGGTTAATTTGTTCAGTTTCACAGTTCAGTGCAACGAAAAATATTACCTTGACATCACATGGTAGACAAAGTTATTGAGTCCGTCAAAAAAAACAAAAAACGCACAAGATGGACTGTATCATAGTACACTTACTTACTTTGTAATTCCTAGTAGACACAACTGCTGCAGCTGTGCTATTTTGGCTGTCATTCTGCTTGCCTGGTTGCTATGTTAATATTACAGAATATAGCAACTTCATTTCCAGTATGTGGAAAATTATTAAAGCACTCAATTCTAGATGAGACAGAGTTCTAGAATCAAACTTTCTCCATTAACGCATAATCCAAAGAGTCTATACATTGTGCTATACGCATTTCTAGCAGGTGAATCGATGACTACACAATGCCTATTTATAAGCATACAAGATACATGGTATATGTTTGAAAGTGTAGTTGTGCGCCAATGGTATATTATCTATATATCAAGAAGAACATTTAGCACTGCTGCAAAAAAAACAACTTAAGCACAGGTAATGAAAACAATGTTTTTGGACAGTCTCCAAATAAAATGTCCAATAAAATAGTCCAATGAGTATGCTCAAATGATGGTCCAATGTGACGCTCCCTGATGTGAAGGTAGCTCAAACATCTAGCTATACATAAAAGATCATCACCAACAGCATCATCTTTGGTGTATGGTGTATACACGCATGATTTATCTCAAATACCGTATTGGCTCGAATATAGGCCTTTAAAGTGGGGGTGCTGCCTATATTCGGGGTCTAGCGCCTGACGCAGGCAGGCAGCAGGGTTAGGATACAGATCCCCCGCAGCGGTGCAGGGGACCGGTATCCTACTCTCTGATACGCTCAGACAGTCTCCCCTGCCAGCACTTTCCACGGGGGGGGGCGGCACGGGAGATTGTCTAAGCGCATCGTGCAGACGTTCACCGGCAGCGGTGACCGTCCGCACGATGCGTTTTACCTCTGCCCCCAAGACTTACCAGAGCAGACTCCCGGGTGTCTTGCAGGGCCGGCGGGGGAAACCTACGCAATACGCGTATACAACTTCCGGTGCTGGCACATCCGCTGAGTCCCGGCACCGGAAGTTGTATACGCGTATTGTGTAGATGTCCCCCGCCGGCCCCGCAAGACACCCGGGAGTCTGCTCTGGTAAGTCGGGGGCGGGGGGGCAGAGTGGCAGCATATCTCGGGGAGAGGAGGAGGAGGACAGTGGCAGCATATCTCGGGGGGGAGGACAGTGGCAGCATATCTCGGGGTGGGGACAGTGGCAGCATATCTCTGGGTGGGGACAGTGGCAGCATATCTCGGGGGGACAGAGTGGCAGCATATCTCGGGTGGGGGAGAGTGGCAGCATATCTCGGGTGGGGGAGAGTGGCAGCATATCTCGCGGGGGGGGGAGACAGAGTGGCAGCATGTCTATAAAAAAAAAAAAATTCTTTAAAAAAAGCACCAAACTTTTAGGGTGCGGCCTATACACGGGGGCGGCCTATATCCGAGCCAATACGGTAAATAAATCCCTGCTAAAATTTCCAAAGAGGCCTAAAGAAACACTTTGTTCTGGCCAAAACCATATCGCTTTCAAGAGTACCAAGCGGAAGTTGACACTTCATCTAGAACGCAGAAGAACCATTTGGCAAGTGTTAGGGACTAACTACAGGCAGTGTTGCCCTAAGAATATGCCCATTCAATGTCACTCTGCTGCTCTTGGTCCATACCATGCTAAGCATTATGAAGACTAACTACAATCCTGAAGCTTTGCGAACACCAACCTATCTTTCTCAGATGTTTAAATCCCATCGTGATACATATTTTAAATAGTGGGGTATTTTGGGAAACACAATATCCAGTGAGATGTAGCAGATCTGTCAAACTGTAACAATAAAAGATATGGTTATATATAGTCAGGGTCTGGAAGCTGATGGGCATACGCAGACCTGTGGAAAGGGAGATAATTAGCATTATGTGACCTGTCTGAGAGCGGGTGTACAGACAGTAACCAGGCATCTGTAATTTAATAACCAGTATTTTTTTACCTTGGGGTGTATGGCTATTTTACGTTTAAGTAGACAGCTATTACCGTGATCACTAATATGATCTGTTTTCAGAATATCTGTGACATATCAGATGGATTAAACCTCATCTGTTAAATTACGTTGTAGTATTAAGTAATTACTGGCAATTCCCAAATGATTTGTGAAAGCATAAATTCTCACTAAATACAGAATATGCATAGTATTTTTTTTTTGGGGCGACCCTGGATAAAATCCAATCCAATGGTAATCCAATTTTCACCCAGAACAGTAGGGAATAATCTCCTTATTATATGTTGTCTATTAAATAACCAAAATGGAAGAAAAAAACAACAACAATAAAATAGGTATAGAAAATAATACCCAATGAAATGTAACTTTTAGTGAAAGACTAAAAAATTGAACATCTACCCTATCAAGTCACTGTCTATAGTTCACAATGGTATATACAATATTAAGTAATTTAGTAACAACATTAGTCAACCTGAGGAGTAATATACGATATCTCATTTACCTTAATCCCCTATAACGTTGTTAGAAAAAGACTGAATTTATTCACTAAATGTGGCTAGCATTTTAGACCACACAAATGTCTATTTCAAATTGTATACACGCTTGGTCATCATTATCAAAGGAAGGCAAAGCAAAAGAAAAGAAGAGGTCAATTTTTCCTTATGTACAGACTCAGGTCTCTTGATTTCTCACTGTGCTGTTAGATAAAAAAAATTGCTGGTTATTCTCAATAATCAAAGCAATGATCAATAGAATATTTAAACAATGACATTTCCCAGCTTGGCAGCAGGCCTGATCAAAGCGCTTTGCTCATAGAAGCAACGCAAAACGATAACCAGCATGAAGCCACGGATATCAGATACTCCTTTAAAGCTTTACAATATGTAAATGACCACTTGATTTTACAGACCTAAAAGGTAGGACAGTAACAACCAGCGATGTTCATCAACTAAAACTCAAATATTGTCTATTCAATCCGGGGGGGGATGAAATGTGACATGTATTTTCAATTATATAAAAGCTAAGGAACATCTGTCTTTTTCTTCTGAGGGTAAAAGGTAGAAAAGAGTCCAGCCTTCCCATAAGACACATTAAACTGCAAGAAGTGTTTTTGGTTTTTTTTAAATATGTGAGTTCCAAACGGTTCAGCAGCTCAAAACAGAGGCAGTGTCTACGGGGTTGTTAGTTGGGTTACACAGATGCAGTATGCAGTCGTGATCATGTTCCAGTCCTCAAGAGAATAAAAACCATTCATGTCACAGTGTTTCGAAATGTATAAATGTATATCAACATAAAAATAGGGAGTGAGGTGCATGCAAAGAAGAGATTATGTGATGGGGGAAAAAAGAGAAAAAAGTTGGGGTAAGTGAATGAGAAATGAGCGGAATAGAAAGGGGAATGCATAAAGGTGCCTAATAAAAGGGAGTAGGAGAAATGATTAAGAACATATGAGGGTAGATGAAAAATCAAAGGCAGGAAGAACAGTTTAAGAGAGGCGACACCATGGAGAAAAAAGATATTTAGTTGGGTAAAAGGAGGAGAGCCATTCCCCAATCATGCTCATACCACATTATGTGGCATTGACCAGGCATTACATGCTTTCTCTGCCTGGTCCCACTGTGGCATTAAATGTTCTCCTACAAAACATACATTGTTCATGCTCAATGGAACACCAACAGGCCGGCACATGAGTTTCGTAGATGGCCTGCTGACCTGTGACAAGTAAAAATCTGTTTTGTGTGCCCACTATGTAGGAGGTGAGAGTAGGTTCTCACCCTATTGAGAGTGTGCCTTGACGTGGCGGGTGAGCTTAATTATGCTTTGGCCAATTCATATAACCAAAACCTCTCATTTATATTATGTTTATATATTTGTTGCCAACTTTATTAGGGTGAGAAGCGCAGACAGTATTTTGTTTTTTGTATACATTGTACAGCCAACACACTGTATTTGCAGCATGCTCACACTGTTTGGTAGGCCTCGTATTATACATTTGTATTATTTGAGCCTGAGACTAGCTTAGTGCACCGACATTTTTTCTTTTCCCTGTTTGCACATATTTGAGGTTGTTGGCTCCTCATCAGTCTGGTTGCAGCTTGCTGTCCAGGGGTTAAATGGGAGGAGGTTTAATTGCACCTCCCCCAACACATTAATAAGGTTTTGGTAGCAGTATAAACTGCTTTGTGTGCCCACTATGTTGGAGGTGAGCGTAGGTTCTCACCCTATTGAGAGTGTGCCTCACGTGGCGGGTGAGCTTAATTATGCTTTGGCCAATTCATAGAACCAAAACCTCTCATTTATATTATGTTTATATATTTGTTGCCAACTTTATTAGGGTGAGAAGCGCAGACAGTATTTTGTTTTTTGTATACAAGTAAAAATCTAACAGATGAATGAAAAAATACTCTATGCCACCTCCGCAAAACCAACACCATCAAAACATTCTTCCATCTAGTTATCATCAGTAATATTTTTGTAGGCCCAGTCTAGGGTCTCGTTTTACCTTTACCAAAATCATTAAAGCTCTGCACTTAATAACTAATAGGTTTAACAATTATGTAACGGTATTAAATGCTTTCATATTAGGACCGGACTGAGCTCTACAAATACATTAGATGAAAATCCAAGTCAAAATGCCATAATTTAACTTAGAAAATGGTCTCTATAGTTATTTTCCACACACATATGAGACAGAAGAACAAAGAAAAGTCTTATTAAAGTTGCGGGAAAAAGTTATACCAATATCAGAAACCCTATGGCAACATTAATATGAATTATACACAATGAGTCACATTCAATTTTAGAATTGTGCCGCTTGATATAGAACAGCCTTGATTTCAACAACAGATCCATTCAAACAGCACTATAGATGATTATTCCTTGGCCACTGTCTACCAATGTTGTAATGGTTGTAAAATTCTGCTAACCCCTGCAATGCTTTAGACAGCCTCAAAAAGACCATCTGAATCCTGCGTCTGCATATTAACATATATTGTTATTGTCAGTGATATGATACCAGCTTCATTTAATTACATTTCTGTGGACATCACTTCCACTTAAAAGGAACACTACCATGAAAAATGTGTACATAACTTAAATGTGTTCTTGTAAAGAGAATTTTACGGTCATCTCTTCACCACGTACACCATGTCTTCTTCATTTGACTACAGCTGAATCTAATTATATGGATTTGCTTCTTCAAATGTGTCTTCATCAGTGGTCAAAGAGTTGAAGGATGAGCTGGTACCTCCTTCTGTATCTAGTAGGACAATTGTGTACCTGCTAACAGTCCTGAACTTGCGAAAATAATGTATCTGGTAAGACTCTTTACAGCAGTGTAGTTTTGTAAGATTTGAAGGCCTTTCACTGGTGGGGTAAAAATGTAACCACTACAATGTAACCACCACATAACAAATATTTACTTTAAAACACAAAATTATTGTTTTATGGAATATGACATCTGTATTAATCTAAAATTACTTAACTGCACTTTAGGATGTACAAAAATTACTTTTAATGACTTTGTCCCTTTAAAGGTGGAAGCAACAAAGAATGAATACTGTATGAGATACTGAAGGATAATGTTCTGTATTGTATGTTTGCTTCTGCTATCTTCGCCTATACTGGTTGTTAAACATGCTGACATAATGTGATGTTTAAAAAAATACCAACAAAATATTTCATAAAATAAAATCATCTGAAGGAGAATGGTAAGTGAAATCTGAAAAGTAAACAACTACAATGCCCTTTTCTCAGATATTTCTTGCAAAACCATTTCCAGTTTGCTTCATTCTCCAATTATGGTCTAAAATGAAACCTCAGAAGCACTTCGTTCTCGAGAAATATCTTGGCTATAGAACTGAAGCCAAAACAAATAAACAAAATAACGTGCAGCAGGATCAACTTATTAAATCAGCTATGGTTCGTTTGATTGTTCTTGGTTATTTTTTAGCTGTGCATTCATATAATTAACACCATTAAGGTGAAAGGGTCCTTTTAGGCTTTCTGGTGGAGCCGAGCGCAGATACACGTTGGAACTCCAAAAGTACAGCTGGAATCATGTGTTACCCGGAGCAGTCGTCATTACCCTAGTTCTCACGCGTTTAAAATTGAAGGTATGATGGAATGAGAATGACTTCTGGGAATGATATGCTCACATATTTGGATTAATGAGCCATCTCAAGTTGTTGTAATTGATTCACCAATCTTGAAAGCAGCTTTGGAGATGGATGTAATTAGATTTTTATTTTTTTTTAAGCTAGCAAAGGTTTGGCCATGATGGCATATACCGATCGATACTACATTAGTATCATTAGAGAAACAGTTCACCCAGATAATAAACACTGGAATTTGTAAATGAGTGCATTTAAAAATAAACTTCCTATAATATGATTATTTGAAATTGCTGAAAATAGCAGTATGAAGTATAGACTAGAATAATGTAAATGGCAAGTGACAGTTTCTTATTGTAAAAGGAACTCAGAATTATTATTTAGTCCCAAGCCTGCTAAAATTGTTATTCACGTAGATTCCCAAAGTTTTTGTCACTCGGGTATAATTTGGATACTTTGATTGTAACGTTGTGGATGGAGTAGTTTCTCTGGGTGAAGTAATGGCCAACGGGGGTATAATAGGTTGGGTTGTTTTTTTTCACTGTGCTGGTTAATGGACTGTCTGTGTAAATTTATTTATAGCTTTGGTTTCCGGGTGGTTTCAGCTGCGTGCCATTTAACACTCACTGCACGGTATGCTGGACGGTATGCTTTACGCTTCTGCTGATGTACAGCAGTATGGTGCACTGATATTGTGCTGAATGTTGATTTCATAAACCTGCAGACTCATTTAGCATCAAGCTATATATTTCTCAGGATGATTTTGGTATCAGTCTTTTCACATATCTCCATAAAGCTAGCTTGAAACGCATCAAGGGTGCCATGGTGGAAGCCAACAACGTACACTCCAGCATTTCACCTGTGTTGTGGAAAGTGGCACAAGGCAGGAATTTCGTTGGGCTCGTGCCAAAAGTGTGAAGAGCTTGAGGCATGGCAACCCGTTGCCCTACTCAAACAGCTACTTCATGGCGCCCAGTTTCAGAGTGGTGCGAGAAGGTCACAGGGGAGCTGCAATGGAGGTCTATACTGTGATAGCACAGATATCCATCAATGTTACAGCAGCCTAGAGGATCTCCCTAACTGACCCATGATCCTGACTTCCCACAAAGGTGGAAAAGTAGGGTAGCTAACTGGGGCAATGTCTGAAAACTGGGTGTTTTGAAAGGTATGCTTTAGGGAAGGGTTTAATAGTGGCCCTACTGAATTATGACTGCTTCAATGTAAAATGGCTAATGACACCATAATAACTCTACTTGAATCATGTGACAACAGAAACCAATGTTTTAACTACACACTAATCGTTACAATTTGCACTTAAACTATGGAACTAAAGTTGAGGACAAAGAAGAAGGTAATTATAGTTTAGGCGGAAGGAACTACGTGAACTATTAGTGACATAAATGTTATTTGCAAAGTTAGTTAAACTTCACCACAATCAATGTGGTGTATTGCAGAAGGCATGCTGTAAAGCAGATAAAGCCACAATAAAATAAGGAAGTAAAGATACAAGTATATTGACACAAAGTGAGATATTAAGATACAATGATGTCATTTCTGTGGGTTGGTACAGAAGATTATAAATGCTTTTTTTATTTTTTATTTATATCGCAAGGAATAAAGGACTATAAATATGTCACAATCAGCAAAACAAAGAGATACTCCCAAAAATATGAATTCTAATTGTATTGTAAATCTAAAGTAAAGGCTGTTTTAGAACACAAATATTAAAGAATCAAAAACTTGGGCAGAGACAAGAGATGATGGGCATACTATGGACACCATGCATATATTTAAACAGATTAACAAACAACTGTTACCATAACTAAGGTTTTTAGTTTAGTTTCTCCTGATCAGTCTGTGTAACTCCGGGGCTATTTTAATTCAGGAAAGCTGGTGTTTGTGGCATTAGGTGGCAAAATTAGCACATTTGCTGAGCAGACTTTACCTCCTCTTTACAAATTAACCCCAAAGTGATCGCTTTTTAAAAATGACCCTGTGAAAATGAAATGTGAGGAAATAGGGATAAAATCAGTCTCTGAGCTGGAATAAAACATGGGGCAACTCATGGATGCCAAAATACGGAGGACTAACCATATCCACTAGGGAACTTGCAGAGCAGCACAATCTTTACAAGTTGAGTGCTCCGTTACTTTAATGGGAAGTCAGTGGATATGAGTTACTGACTACACTCCAGTAGTTTAATAATTCAGAGAATGTATCAATGTATTTATCAATACATTGACTGTGGTCCAAAGTTATGAAGTATCTGCTAGATGCTGTCCATGTGTTGGCCAATGTAATGCCTTTACATGGGCTGGTGAACAGTGAAGGATATAAAACATTTAGATATCGCACGTGCTGAACCTGAAAGGTTCTAAAATTTCTAAATGATAAATGATTTTAATGTTTCAGAGAGGACAGGAACCACGAAGTGAAATATCCATACATTTTTAGTACACACGCCCCATTATATCCCCATGTATGCCAATCCAAACACTGAATTTAATGAAAACTAAAAAAGTTTCTAAAAAGTCCCCACCCCCCTTAGTAAATATATACACATATCTACATGCACACTTCACATGTAAGAAGGGGTTAAATTCCATAATAATGCTAAATCTTATCAACATCACCTCATACTGCTGCTGCCTGGCTGCATACACCCGGCTGCACGCTACGTGAGCAGAAAAAAGTATAGTGTGTGGCCAACAATATCAAGCTGTTGGCTAAACTGACTTCATCAAACGCCCACCACGTTAAAATGCCAGGGCCGTCTGGTTATCGTTCGCCCTTGATTATAATACACATTTACTTAAGTGGAACCTTTTGCCCAATTGTGTACCTGCTTTTGAGAGCCACGGCTCTCATGACCATTCTTGCTAACCACAAAAGTTCACTGGTCCATGCTAGCCCTATCTACATTTTCACTAGACAATAAAAACCCATTGAACCAGCTCTGGATTTGTTTCCATTTTGACCTTTGGAGGCATGAAATAGGTGAAACAGGGCAGGAGGAAACAAGGTAATAAGGGATGTTTATGGATGGGAGATATGTATCCCTGTTTCCTATGCAAATTTAAAAAGTGGACACTTTAAGCCCCCTCATGTTCCTCCTTGTAGGGATTGGAGGGAATGCTCATTTTTTACTCCTCACCAAATAGATTGTTAATTCAAATTTGTAAATGACGGGGCTGAACACAAACGCAGGCTAAGCCCAAATACAACATCAACGCTAGATTTTCTCTGTTACCAAAGAACACAACCAAAGATCTCAAAGCACAGCAAATGTCACTGTTTTGGATTTTGTTTTAAACCTAAGACACATGCCTTGGCCCCATCACTTCTGGCTTGATGGCTCATTATCCTACAAGATATTGTATATTTCATAGGCCAATATGGCTATTATTGCCTAAGCACTGCAAGGTTAACATAAAATGTTTGCAGGTGCCAGCAAGCTAAATGTCAGTTAACCTGTGGCCCTAAGCATCTGCCAGCGTGCATCTGAAGTTGGAAGGCATGCATATAAATATTGCATACAACCACCTCTTTCCTAAACCCAGGTTTAGACAGCTATTTAGGCTAAATGAGCATTTTATATGTTTATGCCATTTCTCCATTCTGAGGTTATTTTGGATTTTCAGTGATGATCCCTTTCTGCCCCTTATAGAAATCCAACACGTGTTACCCCAAGTCATCAGAGATGTTAATAGAGGCTGCTTAGTGTGATACATTTGTGTGATTGCTTCAGGCGTGACACATTTCTGTGATTGCTTTAACCTTAGGAAACTAATTTCCTTAACTGGCCATGGTGCTGTAGGTGAGACCTTTCAAATGATTAATTAAGGTGAGTATCTGCAGTGCACCGAGGTAAAGGAATTGAGAAAATAATTGAATAGGAAAAAAAAGTCCAGGATATCGGAATAAAAAAAAATTTATTTTTCAAATAGTCAAAGGTGGTTTGGAAACTCAATGAATACATTTAACACCATAAATTTAATTCTTATGTGCTCAGGGAAATATCCATATACAGTTGTTGAAATTTGCCTGCATAACGGAACTGGTGCATATGTGCTGCAGACCATAAACCGTATGCATATGGAGGTGAAAAGTATACTTTTTGGCAGGATATTCTAATAAAACCCAGCAAACAGTCACCAATGATTTAGTAGCCAGATTTCGGTGCATGGCGGTATCTTGGAGAATCTCTTTCTCTGGATTGCTGGAACGTTCCTCGTATAGTTCCTGCCCCCTGTCCGATGTCTGGCATAGTCACTGAAACCTGCAACATATTCTTTAATAATAATCCCGTCCTCCTGCTTGGTCATCTGTACTTTGAATAATGTCTCCAGGACTGTGGTGTTTCCAAGTTGCGAGCAATGAGGGGCTCAACCCTAGAATGGTACAAAAATCGGACTCAACGCCAGAGACATGTTTGCCTCTGACGCTGCGGGATATGGTGCCTTAAATGTGCAGTGTGTGATATCTATAGAAGTCTGTGCCTCACTCTATCATCACACCTCACCATATGACACTGATTATACCTCACATGAAATCTCACACCCCATTCCCTCCCATCCCTCCGCTGTGTTCCTGCCATCTTTGAAGAAATTTGGACCTGCCCAGGGGGTAGTTGCCCCCTTTCCCCCCTGATTGGCCAATTTCTCATACAGCCCAACAGTAAGAATTTTCAACAGTTAATGGGAAAGTGTGGAATTCTTATATCTATTTCCAGATAGATGAACTTCTAGCTGTGTTATCTTCATGCAATCTAAGAGATAAAACCCCATCACTCCTTATCATACAGCCTTGGGGTAAACAACAGAATGGTTCAGTCTTAATCTTCATGTCTGACACTCTGACTACAGCTGAAACAGCAAAAAGTCCACTAGGGGGCGCTCGTGTGTTCCATTCAATAAAAATAAAACAAAGAAAAAATATATAGTGTAGGAGTAAAACAGTGTGTTATGCCCTGCGTATTGCAGATTTCCCACTCACAATGTATTGATGGAGTTCAGTGCGTCATAGAGAGGGCCTTGAGGTCCTTATGCCGGGATATAAACCGAGAAGACAAACCAGAAAAGAATCCAATAGTGTGTTGTGTATATGCCGCTAAATACGCAACAAGTGGAAATATACTTACACTTAAATAAGTGTCAAGATGCCCGTAATCTCTGATGGTGATCTGGTCGCGTCTGTATTTCCTTCTGCTTTGAAGAGTCCAATGATGAGATACCAATGTGTGTGTGGTGTCTAAAAATCAACCACTATTCACATATAAGGTATATAAAAAAAAATATATATTTATTCTTAATTAGCAGCCAGCTGGATCCATATCAGCTGCAGCTTTAAAAAGTATTTAAAATAACATAAAAAGTTGTAATGCAAATAAAAGTACTGATAAAATAAAATTATATCATAAAAAGTCCTTGAAAAGTCACTCAACGCGTTTCGCCATATAAGGCTTCATCAGGAGTAGTATTTTCTCTGTAGTGAAGGTCCTTTTAAATGTTTGGCGCCATCTACTTGTCTTCCGTGTTGTGGCGTCTGACGTCAGCTGAACAATTACTTCCGGATTCCGTGCATTCATTGACGTGCCGGGGTCACTGCCTTCAGTGAAGTTTGGAAGTTACAGCTGAAACAGCTCAGTGTGGCATCTGAGCACGGAAAGTCACCAAAAATATCAAGTCTGCAGATTCAGGAAAGTTATTGGGATAAAATCAATAATCTTCATTTACATTATGATTATGTAAAGTAATCTTTACTATTTACAGTACTGTAATGAACATCTCTGTTCATGAGTCTGCCATATGAAAAACATTGAACAGACGTAGAGTCCACGGCAGGACACCACAGAGGAAGCCACCGCTCTCCAATTTAAGATCGCTGTTCTTCTGAAGTTTGTCAAAGAGCACCTCGACTGGAAAGCTGTTTTAATAACTAAGGTTAAATTGTTCGGAAAAAAGGGCACCGCGTACCCGCATGAAAACATCATGCTAATGGTGGAGGAAGCATTATGATTTGGGGCTGCTTTGCTGTCTCAGTGCCTGGACAGCTTGTCATCATAGAGGGGACAATGAATTTTATCAAGGTATCATACAGGACAATGTCAGGGTAGCTGTCCGTCAGCTGAAGCTCAGTAGAAGTTGTGTAGTGCATCATGCCAACGATCCATCAAAGTAAATCTACCACAGAATGGTTATAAAAAAAATTCCACCTTTTGAAGTGGCCCAGTCAGAGCCCAGACCTTAGCCCGTTCCAGTTGCTAAGGAATGACCTCAAGGTAGCTATAGTCCAAAGTTCCCCATGAATGCTTGTCTGAGGTCACTGCTACCAAAGAGGGTTCGGACAGTTATGAAATCTAAAGGTTCACTTACTGTTTCCACCAGCTCTGTGAATTGGTATGTTCAATAAGAAATACCATTAGTCCCATTAAGGACGAAACAGCTGTCCATGAGCGGCAGTGGCGACTCTAGAAACAATATATAGGGGGGGCACACAAGATACCACAGTTAAACTGGGGGGGCATTCATAATTTCCAAAAGTAATGTGCTATGGAATTATACTTTTGTTATTGGGCTAAAATAATACTTGATCATTCAACATGGGAAGCCTGAAGCCACAATTGAGTGCGACCTTGAAATAAATATTATAACACAATAAATAACTTTTCCACTAAATGATTTCACGGCCTTGAACGTTTTGTCCCCTGAAGTCACTACAACTTCAGGAGGGCATTTTATCTCTGGATAAATATAAATTAAATAATTCCTACTGTAAGTTAAGTGCCAGGAAACAGATGACCAAACACACACCAAAACAGGCTCTGTCACACCGACACCCAGACACACACACCAGGACAGGCTCTGCGACACAGACACCCACACACATCAGGACAGGCTCTGCCACACCCACACCCAAACACACACCCTAGGACAGGCTCTGCCACACTGACAACTGAACACACACACCAGGACAGGCTCTGCCACACCAACACCCAAACACACACCAGGACAGGCTCTGCCACACCAACACCTATACACACACACCCGAGGACAGGCTCTGCTACACTGATAACCAAAAACACACAAACAGCAGGACACAATCTACGTCACAGACGTCTACATCAGGATGGATTTTTCACACTGCATTGTCGTTTATACCCCCCTTAGTGTTTTTGCCCCTTGTGTATTGATGCCTCTGCTGCCCATATATATATTAATATTAGCCCCAGTTGCCGATAGCAGGTATAGATCAACACATTAACACACAAACCAAGCTTTACATGTATAGATCAACTGATATTCACTTGTGATCTCAGCACTGAAGGTATATATCAAATAAACAGAATCAGACATACAAATCCTGTATTTGCAGGTATAGATCAAATAAATACATGGAAACAGCATTGCAGGTATTAATCAATTGAATAAGACATACAAACACTGTATTTGCAGGTATACATAAATAATGTATGGAAATATATAGATATGGCTCTACAGAATAACGCAAAAACCCAGCTTTGCAGGCATAGATCAACTGGAATTCACATAAAAACACGTCATTAAAAGGTATATTTAAAACCCCCTAAATTACAGGCATAGATCACAAGTTGCGTCCACACTGCCCACACAGCAATCACACTCCTATCATACCAAGGCAACCAGTAAATGCTGGTACCTAGGCAAGATGGGACTGTGCTTGCTGTGATTGCTGTTAGCAATCACACTCCTATCATGCCAGGTCAGCCAGTACATGATGGTACAGGGTGGCTGTAAGTGATGTGTAGACCCCATACTGCTGGCAGCATCAATACACAAGGGGGCAGCTAGCTAGGTTTCAGCATGTCCTGGCTGACTTGGCATGATAGGAGTGTGATTGCTAACAGCAATCAAAGTCCCATTATGCCTAGGTTCCAACACTTACACATCCAACCAGTAAATGCTGGAACTAGGCATGATGGGACTGTGATTGCTGTTAGCAATCACACTCCTATCATGCCAAGTCAGCCACTACATGCTGGTACAGGGTGGCTGTAAGTGATGTGCAGACCCCATACTGCTGGCAGCATCAATACACAAGGGGACAGCTAGCTAGGTTTCAGCATGTACTGGCTGACTTGGCATGATAGGAGTGTGATTGCTAACAGCAATCAAAGTCTTATCATGCCTAGGTTCCAGCACTTACACATCCAACCAGTAAATGCTGGAACCTAGGCATGATGGGACTGTGATTGCTGTTAGCAATCACACTCCTATCATGCCAAGTCAGCCAGTACATGCTGGTACAGGGTGGCTGTAAGTGTTGTGCAGACCCCATACTGCTGGCAGCATCAATACACAAGGGGGGCAGCTGGCTAGGTTTCAGCATGTACTGGCTGACTTGGCATGATAGGAGTGTGATTGCTAACAGCAATCACAGTTCCATCATGCCAAGGTTCCAGCACTTACACATCCATGCTATCACACACACACACACACACACACATTCATTCATATACTCATTCATTCAGATTCATTCCCTCAATCACCCAGACCCATTCAAACACCCTCCCCACCCCCTTACCTGCACTGCAGCTCCTCGATGCCGCTGACAGACTTCAGCAGGGGGCGCGGCCTCCCTCTGCGTTCTCTGCTAGCTTCCGCTTCCTCTATGCAGTACAGAAGACCCTCCCACAGGTAAGTAGCAGGGCTCGAGGTGCGGCCCAAGTAAGATCGGTTGCCCTGGCTGCCGATCTTACGCGGGCCGCACCCTCTCTCTCCTCCACATTAAAAAAAAAAAAAAGACGGGATTTAAAGTCGCATTGCGACTTTATTCCAATTTCGGCAGGGGGGCAACAGGGGGGCAAGGATTAACCTAGGGGGGGCAATTGCCCCCCCTTGCCCCCCTGTAGCGACGCCACTGATGAGCGGTGATCTGGCTATTGCACCTCTTACCCGAGTTTTGTCTAAAGGCTGTCCTGTAAAGCGGGCAATTACTTTCAAGGGATCCGTGTATAAAGTGGATATAGAGGTAAAATGTGATAATTGCATGCGCCTACACAGAATCCCTTGTGGTTGTGGCAACACCATGGGATTTCTGAGGGAAAAACAAGCCTTCTGGTCTTGTCTGGTGTCTGTAGATGAGTGTTTAATAATACTTCTACTATGTTCAATAAGGACATCAAAGATTATCATTGTTTGTGTGTTGTTAGCTTAAGCACATTGTGTTTGTCTATATTTGTCACTCAGATCACCTTTTATTACCAATTAATGCAGAAAACCGGGTCATTCTGAAAAGGTTCATTTACTTGCCACTATATATCAAAATGGTTTAAAAAAGTGTGGGTTCACTAAAGGAGACATAGCAAAAGCATGAAAAAATGCTCTGGTTCCGTAGCCTAAAATAGCCTTGGTGCTTAAGGGGTTAAAGACAACTTGACAATCATCTGAATGTACTATATTGTTGTTTTAATTAGACTACATTCATTAACGTGTTGTAGCTCTTAAACATGATTTGTGCGTCTGATGTGCTGAAAGCGTACTAAGTCACCATGACTTTGCTAGCTCAAGTGGCAGTAGAACGAATACAGTGTTAATTATTTCACTTAATTGAAGATTTTGGATATTAGTATTTTCTCCATTTTAACAGACACATTTATCCTCAGATGCCTTATAACACTTGGAAACATATTCAAATGGCTAGAACAGGAAGAACAACAGGTTTTCAGTGAGAATTCTGTAATTTAAGCAATTAGCATTTTGAGGCAGATCTTTGAACTTTGAAGTCATGATGTATGAACATATTGCCAGTTTTCTCATTTACGTGGCTGTGCAAATCGGGCGCTGTAATTGGAGGTTCACATATGTAGCCGTGGATAATACAAAAATAATTATGTACCAAAACTAGTAAAGAACCAGTATTTTGTGAATATAGAGCAAGGAAAAAAAACTTTTTTTTTAGAGACAAATGCAGCAAATCACAATTTTCTTCATTGTCCCGTGCAGAATGTATAAGAAAGGATTCCATGGTATTTATCCCCATGTTTATAAACCTTTCAGCCCACAAACAAAGGGATAGCGTGAGACCAATCACAGTATATGATTATCCCAGGTAGAACAGAATCAAATTATGGAATTTCAATCGCACAATTCCCAAAATTCAACATAATAGTAAAACCAAAATCTGAATCCAGCGCTTTTACTATTGCCAACATTCGTGTTTTATAGAAATAATTGCACACAATTATTTTAAAATCTGGGAAATCACATTTGTTTTATAAAAAAAAACTTAATTTTTCTTGACCGGTATTGTAAGGGACGGGAAATCAAAATGTGTTTCTTATCACTGAACTAAATCTGTGTACGAAAGAAGCAGACATTAATTATGCCAGAACATTGGAATTAATTCAATATATGGGAAAGGCAAGATATAAACCTACCATTCACATTCTATGGTCTGAAAACACTTGCTGCTTTAAACACTGGCATGGTAAGGCCGACTTAAAAACATCGATTAACTCTGATCGAACTATTAATAGTGAGCCCTATATTTATAAAAAATATAAAATGAGTACAAATCAACCGTGACTTATTCACCTAAAGTTAGAGGCTTGAAAGCGCACAAGTTTTTGTGTACTAATTAATTAATTCAATAATATTCAGCTGTCTAGCCTGTTTTCTATATGGTATAAAACATGGCCGGGCTCGACATATCCGCTCCATACACACAGAAGCCAGCCACAAAATCGAATCCCGTCACATCACGTGACCCCATCGAGCTTCCATTTCCCGGCAGTATAGACAAGTGAGGGTGGACAGGCACAGCTGAGTTCCCTTCCCTTGTCCTAACCTAGTAACATACACGCTAGCACACACACTCACTCTAACACAAACACATTAACACACACATGCACACTCACACTAAAAACCCACCTTTTTTGAGAAGCGTACAACTTTTCTTTCTAACACTCTCAGTCATCATCCTAATCAAGTCATCTAAACGATCAACAACGTCTACAACTCATCCCCATCCAAGCAGTCCTGTCCTACTGTTTCACATCCCCTCAACCAACGACTTGAATGTAAGCTCACAAGAGCAGGACCATCGTCTCCTTTTGTGTGTGACTTTAAATTATTTTACTGATCGACTCATTTACTCAATTATTTTATTGAAACAGCGCTACCGAATCTGCTGGCGCTATATAAATAAATGCAATGTAATGTTTTATATGAAACCTGAAAATAATGTAATCTTTACTGAAACACAAAAAAGAGGAATAATGGTTAAACATACAAGCTTGAGCGGTTATGGTATAAAATTACCCTCGTCATGACGAGGTTAACTGTGGCGCAGCACTGAGGAAAGGGGTGTTTTATGTCATATTGCCCCAATGAACACCCTTTAACTTTAGACCAGTGGGTAATTTATGAAAATAAAAACATGATTGGGGAAGAAAAAGTTGGCTCCTAAATTTTTTGGCTGGCTACAAGATCCAAAACAAATTTGTGGACCCCTGATTTATGCCTGTCTGGAATCTAATTTTTTGTGATTTTTTTTTTTTTTTAACACAGATGCATGAAATATGCATTTTACCCAAATTCAAATACATCCTGAGCACAACAGTTTACTGAAAATCATGATATCTGCGTACTTTTACATTTTACAATGGAGGATTTTGTCGTACGCGATGACTAAGCTACATTGTTACAGAAAAGCACTTTCTATGAATGATGCCAGAAACAAAACAAGACGTTTTGCCAGTTAAAACCAAAGTCTTATAAATACTTTTTTTTGTTTGTTTCTTTTTTTTTGGCTGAACAATGGAACACATGCACAAAAGAGTGCTTTAAATTATGGAAGCATGCTTTCAATTTCCTTGTAGTACTGAATAAACTTTACTATATCCCATATTAGAATATCCAAAGCAGCCAAACATAATGCAACTGATGTAGTCTTGGCTTTAACCCATTCTTTACTGAGGGTGTTTTGTACACAAAAACTTTTAGTTAGTTCTTTGTAAATTATAATTTGGACAGACAGAACTTTCTTTTAGTACAGTTTTTATCTGTGTACTATAGTCCAACATTTAGTATGAATAATACATGAAAGTACATGAATATTTAAAAAAACATTTTTTTTACTTTTTTTCTATGATAATTGTCCTCAAACCAGCAACCCCTGATTGCAGAAATATCCAACATGTATAGGTTTTTGGAGGGTTTTGGAAGTTATGGGGCACAAAATGTAACATCCCATAAACTTTCCCAAACTTGAAATGTTCAGATTTTATTTTGTGATGTCTATGTCTCATTTGGGGGTGTTTAGCAGCCCGCCAGCTCAGAATACCCCCACAAAAGCATATGTTTTTGGAAAGAAGAAAACCCAGAGTATTTCATTAGGAGCCTTTCGGCACTTTGCACACAACCATTTGGTCACAAATCTCTAACAAAAGGGAGACGTTAAATTTTCTTTGCTTTTTCCCCAGCCAATCTTTCCATGTTCCTTAGGATTGTTTGGAGTGATTGGAGCTGTAATCCACAGAGAGTCATTAGCCCATTTCTAAAAAAAAATATTATGTACGTTTAGGGTGTATTTTTTCTTATTTTTCTTATTTGTCATTTATTTTATTGATTTTATCTACAGGCGGGGGTGGCTGGATGTGGCTGGCAACCTGTTAGCACTTTTTTTGGCATAGTAGCAGGCAGCCATTGTGCCTGTTCCATGCAATGATCGCTCGCTACATGCAATGATCCATTCAGCCCATCTAGACTCAGGATAGCCATAAGCATACCTGGGAACTTCTGGGCTCCGGCTACCCGGAGCCTTCTCCTGCGGGGCGCCACTCTGACGTTGGCCGGTGGGAAACACCCCCATTTAAAGGAAAAATGGGCGGGATGCGGGGCGTGTCAAGACCCAGAGAACCGAAGAAGCAGTGCTCACCAGGCAATCGTTGGGTCAAACCCGGAGAGTTCCCAGGTATCCCCATAAGCCTATCCCATGCATGTTTAAATTCCCTCACTGTATTAGCGCCTACCCCTTTTGCTGGAAGACTGTTCCACTTGTCTATAACCCTTTCATTGAAGTGAAAAAAAAACATAAAACAATAACTTTTTTCTACATGTAAACCTCTCTGCAGCTTTGTAGAGTGTTCTGTGAAACACTCTGTAGTTATTTGGTCCCTCCCCTAATCAATGATTGGCTCACAACAGGGACCTACTAAGAAAAGCACAGGGAGCAAAATCGCACAAGCACAGTGAAGAGCCCCAGTTACCTAGCAGGAACGTATTTTAAAAGAGTGGTGTTTCCAGGTTAAAATATTTTTTTTAGATATCTGCCTATTTAACAGTTCTGTCGCTCTTAAAATCCGTTGCACTTTACACACAGAAACAAAGACGAAGACAGGGACTGGTTGGCTGATTTGTTGGATCATTTATACTGTAGCTAATACCTTCTAGTTATTTGATTGTCAATATACCTGTAAGCAAAATTGTTTAAATATACAAGCAAGCAGACAGTGTTTTCTGAATTTTTTTGTATTTAATACAAAAATGTAATTTGAAAGCATTGTTCCTGTTCTAGTCTAACTAATGGTGAATAATTTAAGGACTAAATCCTTAAATCATGTATGTTTCGGGACTAAAGGGAAGCTTCACCTACATAATTGAAACAAATGGATTTCATAAAATGCCTATAGCTTGTACTTATTTTCCAATAAGTGGATTTCATTGAAAACATTTGCCTAGAGACCCTTAAACGAGTTCCGATTTCCTGAGTCTTTGGGCAAAACCAGAAGGGTTCCAGGTTGGTTATTATAATTGGTAAACGCCATTATGCGGGTTTAATCATTATTCAGGACTGTATGATGTAATAGTTAGAAATGAGAGATCTTCTTGAATAGATTTCTACCGTCAATGAGTTATGTGTCTCATCGACATACTAACAAGGCATTGCTAGTAGGACCTGTCTTTCTTGAACCCTAAGGTCTGCTGCCACTGCCAGGTTTCTGTGACTCATTAATTAGTGTAATCTTTGAAGGCTAAAAACGTTAGTTTTGTTTCTACAAACACATAAACAAAGTGGCCAGATGTCCCTGTTTTTAGTGGACAATACTCCGACTGAGACTCCTGTCCTTGGAAATAATATTCATTCACAGTCAAATCTTCTGAATCATTATGAAGCATTTGAATCATTTTGATGGGATTTCCTGTTTTGCGAGTGATATCATCAGACAGAGTGCTGCACTCGCAGGGCCCCCACTCTACAAGACCACAGTTCTCTGCTCCAGATCCAGTGCAGCTGCACAAGGGGTTGTAGCAGAGAATGACCACTGGGGGAGCACTTGAGCAAAATAAAAAAATACATGACTATTACAGAATGCGCATCAAATTCTATTGAAAGAAAAGCCAGCGTACCGTAAACTTCAACTAGCACCAGAGGACCTGTCCCTTTAAATGTAATATAATTGTGATACAGAACCTGACACAAGCACCTCTTTGAAAAATTAGGACAAATTTTATCTATAAAGTGGCATCCCAATGTATAGGTGAACAGTCATTTAATCAGAAGCAAGTGGCACTCATCAGCCTTCGGCTTCACAAAGAGTATCATGAGTGGGTACTCTATAAATATAACTTTTAATCTATAGATTTTCTAGCCATAGTGTGGACTGCAGACACACTTAATTGATAAAAGAATATTCTTGGAATCCACTTACACAGAGCGCTTTAAAAAGCATTTATCATCCTTAGAATTTACGCAACTCACAAGAGGGAAGGGTCAGATCCACAAAAAACAAAAACAGATGGAAATAAGAAAGTAAAAAGTGACAAGTCATGATCGGCATAAAATTGGTGATTATTTGATTCTGTGGTTTCCCCTTCGGTTAATGCTCCGGCACAGAGCACAATAAACACATACAAGACGCCTCCAAGATAAGGAATAACAAGCAACCGTAAAAAAACCCAAAACAAATCAGTAACTTTCCTCTTGTTATCAACACGTCGATTACGGGTCTCTGGGTAACAGCAAAGGGCCAATAAAAGCCAATAAAAAAAGCCAATAAAGACTCCAGCCATAGCAGAATAGTGCTGAAGAGTGTGCAGTCTCTAATTTAATAAGGCAAATGGAGATCACAATATTGGTCCAAGAGAAGATGAAGGCTTTGGTAGGACGTGACTTATGTCACACTACTCCTTTTCCAATGTTTGTCCGATAACAGGTATTGCCTTTGATTGAAGACAAAAATGTTACTTTGGAAGCAAACCATTCCCTGTAATATAATCTGATATAATCTGGTGTTTGAGGATTCAGAGATAGGAGGGTGAAAATTAAGTCACCGAGTCCTCTTTAGATCTTTGTTTCTTAACCTTTTCCCCAAGTAGCACCTGTTACACCTTTCACTGAAATTATTCTTCAATTTATATATTTTTTTGCCGATATCATATATGCCAATGTCACATTACTTGTTTGAATTAGAATTTTTTTATGGTATGCCATCCTGGAACGTGCTGTTGGAATACGGGTAACTCATTTTTGGACATCTTTAAGTATGTATAAATTAGTGTTTCTGTAAATGGCTGATTAAAGAACCATTAGTATGTCTTAGTGATTTTCTGTTTATGAATTGTTAGGTCACATAAGAAAGCTGCTATATATGCCTGTTACGTGTATTTAGTTCCGCTAAATAAAAAATCTAATGAACGGAGAGAATCAGGGCTTTAGAAGAATGCAACAAACACAGCCGTGAGTGGATCTCAATGCAGTATTTGTCTGTTCTCAGAAATCCATTTGTTACGGCTCGTTGAGAGAACGTTTCTCACACTCTTAGTATCTACGGTCTTGACGCTGCATCTCTGCAGTTCACAGTGACCTGGTGAAAAGTAAAGTTGGTCTCAAGTACAGTTCACTCGCACATCAAAAATGTATATCCTCGTAAATAGACTGTCTTGTCCACAATTTGTTTTTAAAACAAATGTAAGGCATATTGGGGTCTATTTTATATTTTTTAACAATTTGCGATTTTCTCCTGTGTCTACTTAAAGGGACACTCTGGCCATCATATGTCTTTAATGCATATGATAGCCGAAGCCGAGGGATCCCTTTCATTTTTTTGTGTGGTTCCCCATGCAAATTTATTGGGATTCCACAGATATTTAGACTTTCAGCAGCTTTAGTTAATTAAAGTACTTTAATATGCGTACTCCATGCTGGTTTGCGTGCAATAAAAATCATGTAAAATAGGCTCCGATATGCGTTTAACTTAAAGTTAAACTTTAAAAGTATCACTGGCAGTTAACCCTTTCCGTACTTATTATTTTTATCCGTTGGGTGCTTTTGCTGAGACCTGTGCCTGTTTTCTGGACATTCTGCGCAAACCTGCATAAACCTACTCGCAGCAGAGGAGAAGGAGTAAACATATATTTGGGAGGACTTGGCTTTTATTTTTAGGGTTTAAATGGAAGTAGCCTGTTTGACCTATACATCAGAAAAAAAGCCAAAGTGCTAGCAAACACTATGATCACAGGAAAGGTTGTTCTACTGTACCACTGACATTGCAGGGGTGAGAATAACACTGTATCCTGCAGCAACCACAAACAACTGGAGTGCTATATATGTAAAAAAAAATGGTGGCCCATTACAGCCCCAAAAATGTAGTAAGAAAAAGATAGCTCACTGCTTAGTGGTCTTCGGGGCCAATGGCCAGGATAACTGCTGAAAGCAACCCCATGGGAAAACGCAGCAAGACTCGGCGCACTTCCAGTGGTTCCTATTTACTGAACCAAGAGTCGTGGCAACTTTGCCCAAATCCATGACAATGAGATATAGAGAGGTGAGTTTGAGCCTCAAACCAGTCACTTATCATCCATACCCAG
The DNA here is from genome assembly GCA_023333645.1 of Sceloporus occidentalis. Classification (NCBI taxonomy): domain Eukaryota; kingdom Metazoa; phylum Chordata; class Lepidosauria; order Squamata; family Phrynosomatidae; genus Sceloporus; species Sceloporus occidentalis. Next base: position 2,300,802 of record JALMGF010000101.1, read on the forward strand.
GTAGTCTATGTTAACCAGTTTAATGTTCGTTATTTAACTGTTTTGATATCCTTGGCCCAGTAACGTTAATCTTACAAAAAAAGATAAAAAAAAATATATGTTGTTAATATACAGGCAAGATTACAAGCAGTGTTAGATTAAATGTAACATTTCATTCATTCTTTTTTTTTTATTATTCTGCCTTCCATCTTCCACAAAGCATGAATCTTGCCGAAAAGTTTTCTAAAGAATTCTGGCGCCCCCATGTGGTCAAACTCAGCATCTGATTCTTGTGTTTATATCAACTGTAAATTAATGAATTATTAATTATTAAGTATTATTGCAATAAGTGCAATAAGTCTATAATTTGAAGTCAAAGGATTCAAAATCTGAAAAAAGTGATTATCCCTTATTTCAGAGTTACCTTGAGAAACTGTATCATTAATACCAAATTCCACCTGTTGAGTCTTATATTCTCAGATTTCCAAAAGCTGGAATAAACAGTTCAGTGGACTAGTAATGTCCCCCTTACGACTAGTAAATTGTTTTATGTCTACCTAACCTTCGTGTTAATTTTTTTAAATTATTTTTACTTTCTGTGTAATATGTGGGTACAATTGTGTACAGTATATATAGTATACCCATGATTTTCATTAATTTGCAAATAATAAAATATTATGGTGCTGGCGTAAACAACCCTACCTTAATTTAGTAAATTAAAAGGATTCCTTTGCTATTCCTACCAAAAACATTTTTTCCATAAAGTCCTTTGTACATAGCCACTCTGGCCAGTAGGTGGCAGCACTGAGAAACCAGCTCGTAAAACTAGTGTAGCTATAGGTAAAGTTCCGTCCCTTTTGCAGTAGACTGTAGTTTTAGGTTCTGACATTAATACGTAAATAACTTTACACTGGCTGTTCTGATTAGAATATTAATATTAATGTCTATGTATTTTGAATTCAATGTCATAAAGGTCCCTCTTGGTGTAATGGTCAGGTGTCCCAATACTCTTGTCCATATAGTATAAAAAAACTATATACAGCGCTGGCTTTTATGTTCAAGGGGAATTACCTTTTACGAACTTTCCCCTTTAAATCTAAAATGATGATCTAAATGTTTTTCATTCTCAAAAATGGGGATAAAAAAAGATTACATAATATTTGTAGTTATTTTTTTTACATTTCATATAGGTAAAAACGGTACTTATTTTTCCAGACATAAAAACTATGAAATGGTACCTTCCATTTTCAGCCAGGATAATCCCTTCTTGCCTTAAGCGTTTGCTTTTCTCGCCGTTATCCTCAAGCAGTGTCCCTTTTTTGCGTTTTGCGGCATTCAGCCAATCCGCATCATCGCCTTCTGTCGCTGCCTCCGCTGCGTCCTCTTCAAACCGGTGTCTGGTCACCTTCGATACTTTCTCACCGATCTTCCGCTTCCACCCGAATGAAGCCATCTTTTAGCAATCAAAAGAACTGGTTATCTCATGATGGATGCAGCAAAGTGATGGTAACAGTAGATGATTACCGATTATTTATTCAACAGAGTAAACGTTAACCCAAATATTACTTTGGTAAATCTGTTATTCTTGTCCAATTAAAACGTACCTTCTATAATTGGCTTATATTGTACCCCCCCCCCAGTTTTCTTAGATTGTATTGTTAGTTATTTATTTGTTCATTTTCTATCTTAGCAGAGCTGTGCATTAAGTGGCTAATTGCATGGAATTATAGAGTTAACTGTTACGAAAAAAACAGTTATTAGGGTAATGGGGGTTAAGCTTATCAGATGGATATAGGGCACAAGGTAACTATTTGGATAATATGAGAAATTTGCTTTAATTAACTCTTTGATTGGCTGGCAGGGAGCTGTTTGATGAAATTCCGAGCATTCACTATAGTAGGAGTTTGCAGTTTTAACTCATCAACTGTACATTATGAACGCCAACCCTAACAGTTTTCACCTGAACCGCGGAAGTTATTAAACAATACATTATTCAGGGACAACCAGAAGGCTTCTTGCGGGAAAAGCTTACTTGGATTGGATCGTAACGCATAGTGCAGCTGATAAGTTGAACCTGTAATCAATCACTTTAGGTGATAAATCCCTTTCGGTTTTAAACAAGACCTCCGTCCTGCCTACGTCTGTCTTTAAGGGGGCACTAGGAGACACTCAGGTGCCCAATGCATCCCTATCACCTGCAGCTTCTAGGAAGCAAGGGCCCCCTAAAGCTACGTCTAAACATATGGCTACTACGTGCATAGATCATTTTAATACCCCGTAATTCTTCTAGAGTCACACATCTTTCGAGTACTGAAGGTCTATGCCAGCGGTTCTCAACCTGTGGGTCGCGACCTAAGACCATCGGAAAACACATATTTCACAATATATAATTACATAATTTTATGGTTGGGGGTCACCACAACATGAGGAACTGTATAAAAGGGTCGCGGCATTAGGAAGGTTGAGAACCACTGATCTATGCAGTCTTTTTAAAGTGCTGGGGCAGACTTTGTTAATAAAGGAAATGGTCATCCTAACTTATATTTATGTGTTGAACATACAGAAATTTGATAATCTTTTTAGAATAAAATAGATTTGCTTGCTCCAGATGACTTGATTATATAACTAACGCAAGTATCCAATCTATATACGCTTGGTATGGCTTGGCACGGTGCTCAGGAGAACGGTGTTCACATAGGCAATGATTCAAGGAGAACCATTTATCCAGAGCAAGAGTGACCTTTGTGATAGGAATATTTTTCAACCATAATTTGCGCCAAGCAGAACTGTGGCTTACCTCAATCATATGTCTGGTTTCCAATAGAGATTTTTCTCTCTGCACTCAATAACGAAAAGTTTTATTTTAATGGGATTGTAACATCTGAAGGGAATCGCTTTTTCTTAGTGTTTTCTGTGTCACGTCCACAGTGAGGACTTAAATATGGGAGACAAGTAGAGTCAAGCTGATAACTTTATTGTCTGAGTAGATTTAGAATGGAACCTTTAAGACAGGCATGTCCAAAGTCCGGCCTGAGGGCCAATTGCGGCCCGTGTTCCGGACTGATAAGACCCCACAGATAAGTTGCCCAAATATAGATCTGTTTTTTGATATTAAAGGCAGAGTGATTTAACACCTGTTTAGATTTGTCATCCAAGTCACAAAATGAAAAGTATGCCGTTTTCAATAAACTTTGCATAAAATAGTTAATTTGCATTTAATTTTAATGGTTCAAAGAATGTCAGGCGAAATGTTCGGCCCTCGTACATGTTCACTTCATCAAATCTGGCACTCTTCGAAAAAAGTTTGGACATGCCTGCTTTAAGACCTCTCATAAAGAGACCTCTGAGTGGTCTTGAAAGCTTCCACTCAGTTAGCCAATAAAGTCATCAACTTGACTCTGCTTGTCTCGTGTGTTCCTACCAACTCGGGACTAACCTTTACTTCCATATAAATTCTTCAAAATAACATATCTTATGAAAAAGTAGCTGCTCTCTAATTTAAGGACATTACTGAATCTGGTGGCGCTGTACTAATAAATGTAATGTAATAAAATCATGCCTCTTCTGTCTGCTGCAGCCTTGGGCTTCTTCATAGGAGCCATCAGCAGGCACAGGGCAGGGAACAGGCAGCGGATAGGAGACTGGCAGCGGACAGACTGGGGAGGCTGCCAGCGGACATACTGGTGAGACTGGCAAACAAGGTCACGGTAAAGGGTAATCCAAAGAATAATCACAGCCAACGATCAAAATCTGGATAACCACGACCAGGTGAGGTACAAGGGCAAAAACAGGAACGTAGTCAAAGTCCAAAGCCAGGGGTCAAAACCAAAAAATACACAAAACAAGCAATAAACTTGCAGTACTACAGGGTCAGGAAGTGCAATGATCCAGCAAGGACGCCTGGGAGCACCCCGGTATGTAAAGGCCCTTAATTGCCTGACAGGCCTCAGTTGTGTCATGAACCAGTGGGCTCCGGCTACCTGGAACCTTCGCTTGCAGAAAGCGGCCAGGGCTGCACACTGACATCAGCGGTCGGTCCCGCTGATCTCTCATATGGGAGATGGGAATGCCGGTGAGCACAAAGCCTCCTGATGGTTACACCATTATGTACGTGGTCTGCCAAGCTCAAGATAGCTGGTCCAAGACCTGTGGTTCCCGACGACTGACAGAAGGCACATGGGAGTAACAGAATACGAGTAGAAGCATCATTTCTAAAAGAAACTCAGTTTCACGTAATGGGTACCCAGAGGGAGCATTTACACCGGTACTGGATTTATTATGCCCTCCTGTTATGGGTGTTCTATGTGCCGTTGCACAGCGCTGCAGAATATGACGGCACTATATAAAACGATAAATAACATTTAGCTTTCTGTGTATGTGTTTGGGACAGGACAGTGGTCTCCATTTGAGCTGCTTTACTGCTTGACCCATATAAATTAATGTTAACTTTCTCTTTGGAGACGACCAGGCAGCTTTTTGGTCCGCGATCAAAGGAAAGGGACTTTGCTATCAGAAGTATGGAAACGCAGTCGGCAAATTCAGTCCATGCTTAGTGACAGACAACATGTTTTATTTCCCTCTACAAAACAGAGCTGAGCCAGAGCTATTTATACAAATGGAAGATCTAGCTGCGAGGCGGGTATTAATGGAAAATGTTAGACGCCTATTTATTCATTCAAACAATAACAACTTGTATTTTTGTGCTAAAGTCAATGGAGTTGATGAAATGCGTAGAACACAAATTAACGACTGTAAAAATGAATGACTGGGGTTAAATGTATTACACAGCTGGTACCGGGAGGCTGACAGGTCCTGATAAATGGCGCGGTTTTCAGCTGCGTTGCGACTGCTTGCGTAATAATTTTCCACTAATTAATACAAAATAGGTTTCAGGTGGCAGTCTTCAATCGGTACGGATTACTTTCTTATTCTAAAGCAAGGCAAGTTCTTAAATGGACAATCCAGCCATCATAGGCACTTTAATGCAATACATTTCAATTGTTATGGTGTCCAGCATATGGCGGGTTCTGCTGATTGCGCCCATACCCATTTGCCCCTTTCCTCATCACCCACCTCATCAGGAGATGCGTTCGGCCAAACACTACTCCATGCATGTGATATATTCACTTCCAGAACTGGCTTGGTGAACGCTTCCTGTCCTTCAAGCAGCCAGTCAGCGGCAAGAATCACCTGAACACAGAGGTCAGCTGGAGCTGTGAGGTTGCAGCCTCAGAGAATGATAAGCAGCCTCAAGAATAATTAAAAAAAATAATACAAATTAATTGATTGGTATCTAAAAGCAGCAATCACAGCATGGAGCAAGCAGTCTACTGTGGCTGCCTACTGCCATGCGACCAAAAATAAATACATAAAATGCACAATGAGCTGTTTATTTTTTTTTGGACAGATTCTACATAGTGACTCTTCAAATGTATTAACCAAACGGCTCTAATATTGGTCCTCATGGAGTCACCTGCATTCAAGCAGGGATGTCACTCATTACATACTGGCAGCAAAAGCACCAATTGGGAGCCTTGTATATGATCACAGAAGTGTAGAATAGGAAGGAGTCAGCGGGACCGCCCGCCAATGTAAGTGTGCAGTCCTGGCTGCGTCCTGCAAGCGTAGGCTCCGGGTAGCCGGAGCCCAGAAGTTCCCAGATATGGAAATGATGTCATATCACAGCATTCTGTGTCTTAAAGGCTCACTCTGTCTTAAAAGCTATGGAAGCTGTGCTGAGCCCGCATGGCCTCATAGCATAAATAGGCCAGTTGGGAAGATCAAAGATCTCCCTTGTAACCGGCCTATTGCGCAACAGGACACCGAAGGCCTCGATTGCAGGAGACCGCAACCTGCCACCGTGGGGGACTGGCGACCACCAAACGTGCCGCCCTATGTTACTGGGTATAATAATTAGGTATATTGTATATATCTCAAAAAAGTATAAATACTTTAATAATTTAAGTGCCTTTTCTTGTAACTTACTGTTTTTAACGTAACACACAGCAGCTGTATTTGATAGTATTTTTATTTTGATCATTATTTTGATACATCTTCTTCAAATGCTATAAAAACGCATTAGACAGGATAGGGTGCACAGGAGGTCATGTCTCTGGCCTTCGCCCTCCTCTTTTCACACACCCTAACACCTATCTGGGCTCCTGAATCGTTGGTGGGTCTGCGCATGATCAAATATTTGAAACAACGGTAAGAATTTGGGTAGTTGGAAGACACATGCGCAACTTAGCAATAAACATTTGTGTACACGCAGACCTTGGAACTGGATCCTTACAGCACGCTGCCATTCATTTGTGGGAAAAGGTTAAATCTGGGAGGTATTTTTCACTCCTACGCATACATATTTTACTTAACATTCCTGTCCTTATCTATATTTGGTTTTTTTTTTTAAACCTAGTCAGCTATTGAAAGTGACCCACCAAGCCTACAACAAAAATAGCAGTGTATAGGCAGCTGGCTAAACTGAGAGGGTTGTAGGTAAGTGGAACAGCCTCTCCTCAGAAATGGTAGAGGCTATAGCGAGTTAAGCATGCAAGGGAGAGGCATAAAGCTATCCTGAATCTAAGACGAGACCAAGCACAGGAGGAAACGGGCAGACTAAATGGAAGAAGGGGTCTTATTTGCATAACAAGTGGTTAAAGCCCATGCAACACCCTGACATCGGATTACGCAGATAGGTTTATTACTGCCGTAAGTATCTGGCACCCAGGCTACAATTCTCGTTATCCTTGGGCAGAGGCTGGACTGGGATGCTGGGAGTTGTAGTGCAGCCTGGGTTGTAGGCCCGCGCCATTTCCTGCATGCCCGGTCCCTTTACATTACCTGCTTCTGTCGCTCTGGCTCCCAGACGCTGTATACACTAAAGTGGGCGGAGCTTGACATGAGCAGCACACAGCGGGACAAAAAAATATAACCCTGAGAGAAGCGGCGGGTTATCACTAAGCTGGCCCAGTCACCCATGGGTAATGCACGGTTGGCCCTTAGCGTTTAGGTAATATTCCGACTTGAAAGCGTGTGTCCGTGTTTGTAAATAACGCCTTACCGATTGTTTTAACCGCTTATTTCATCTTGCTGAGGAAGCCACCGAGTACGTGCACTTTTACTCATTGAGTGCGAGGAGTGTTTTATATGACAACCATAAGTGAGCTGACCCTAAAAATAGTCCATGGTGAAGATTGTATGCAGTGCGCTATTAGAACATCTAATGGCCCTGAGAATCTGCCCCGTCACCCTGAGATTGGGGCAAAAACCCTGAGGCTTCCCAGGTGTGGCAACGACCATATAAGCTGTTTGCACTTTACCTAGAGACACCTATATATTTTTTTCACGATAAGATTAGATCATGCATAACACGTCATCGTACAATTATATAAAAGACACCGCCCATTACTAAATGTAATATATATATATATATATATACACATACATACATAGAAATATTGCAGGGTAGGCATAATTTAGAAGGGGTTAAATTCAATCATTATACTAAAAAAACAATCTAGGCAGGCGATACTAATTTCCACAACTCCCATCACCCACCTCATCTTTCTGGCCCAGGGTGTTCGGCGCTGTGGTCCATTTTGTGTAATTCAGGACAAAGTATAAATTATTATTACACCAATCTACACAGCGCATAATACAATACATAAATTCAAGGGGTATGACTGGACTAGAATTGACAGCCTGAGACAAACCGATACATTAGGTGGAGAGAGCCCGGCTCGCAAGCTTACAGTTAATGGCTTCTTTTGGGGTGTTTGTACTGTGGAAGGTTCAGGAGACGGGTCGCGTCACAGTCGCCGATCCCTACGTGTGTTATGTCCAGCAGTGGATCTCGCTGCGTATTAGATGGCGGCGTGCTGTCTCGGATACTTTATCCTCCATGATGCTTTACTATGGTAGCCAGCTGCCCGATACCTGAGCCGGCTGCTGCCTAAAGGAAGCGTCAGATATTTTTACTTTCGATGGATTTTTATTGTGTTATTGTGAGAGAAGCTGTTGTTTTCTGGATCTGCGGCCGATTTGCAGCTGTAAACGCGGGAAGACTCGCAAGTGCACTTAAACACAGAAAACTTCCACCGCAGATGCCGAACGTGGCTACCAAGGGGCTAAGGAGCAGATTGTCTGCCCCGCTCACTGCGGGAGAGGACCCAACCTTACCAACACGTGGTTGGCATCCTGGGTCCGCTTTGCCAACCACAAATCACATAGATGAAGCTGTTCACCCAGTGATGCTTCCCGCAGTTTGTAAAGACTCAGATCTTAATCGCGCGGTCTTGTCTTAGATCCAGGACAGCTTTATGGCTTTCGCATGCTTTTTTAAATTCCCTCGATGTATTAGCCTCTACCGCCTCTGCTGAGCTTCCTTACTATATATTTACGCCTCTGACTTATTATGACCTCTTGTTCTAACATTTCTCTTTTAAACATCCCTTCTTTTATGTTATATTAAATATTTCTATCATATCTCATCTCTCGCTCTTCTTTCTTACAAGCTTCGAGATCCCTTAGTCTTTCCTGATCATTTTTATTCCACCTCCGGTGAGTGGTTTTGGTTTCGGTGGCTGCCGTCGGAATTAGTGTTAACGTATATAAAATATACTGTTTTGGTGACAAATTATCTGTTGTGTTATTTCGAGTACACGGGAAAATATATATTGAGTAATTTTCTGTAGCTGTGTCCGAGTTATTTTAAGAAAAAAATGTATTGTTTCCGATTTCTTCTATTTCTGTTTTATTCAGACTAAATGATGGGTCACACATTAATATATAATTTTATATATATTGTGTGAATAGGTAATCCTACACATTCCTACAGATTCCCTAAAAAGCATTACTATGGTGCACAAAATACCACAGTTCATGTAGATTAAGCACAAAATATTCAATGTCTGGCAGAGGCTTCACTGTACATTATGAAGGTCAAACACCAGTAAGCTTCTGCTGGAGACAGAGCTTGGCGGGCCCTGTACAATGTGTAGTTAAATCTGTGATTTCTTCAGTTTTCTTGTCCATTCAATTATCCGTTATACATTTAACATGCAACCTTGGTTTTCTAACAATGGTATAACGTATAGTTTCCTAAATCCAATACTACATTTTTTTTTGCACGTTGAATGTATGTTGTTGGGTCGATGGTCTTGTAGCCCATTCCAGCCTTGTGTAGGTCTACAATCTTGTCCCTGACATTCTTGGACAGCTCTTCGGTCTTGGCTCTAGTGGAGACTTTTGAATCGGATTGATTGCTTCTGTGGACAGGTGTCTTTTATACAGGCAACATACTGAGATTAGGAGACCTCCCTTTAAAAGAGAGCTCCTAATCTCAGCTCATTACCTGTATAAAAGACACCCAGGAGCCAGACATCTTGCAGATTGATAGGGGATCAAATACTTGTTTCACAGAGTAAAATGCAAATCAATTTATAATTTATTTGAAATGCGTTATTCTGGATTCTTTTGTAATTCAGTAACTCACTGTTCAAATAAACCTACCATTAAAATTATAGACTGATCATGTCTTTGTCAGCGGGCAAACGTACAAAACCAGCAGGGAATCAAATCATTTTTTCCTTCTCTGTAAGGATGGGGAAAGAGACACATGCCTTGGGGAGGCCGTGAAGCCTGCGGTGGGAGAAACCCATCATATAAATGTGCATGACAGCCAAGATCCACATTAAAAGGGCAAACTATGGCGGGACTGCACCTTTAATGCACTCCACATACCTACTGGACTTCCGAACACAGGCGCAGGCTGGGTTTAAGTCAATTTATCAGACACGATGATAAAGTACAGATTTTATTAAAAATTCATAATGAAATACACTCAGGTATGTGAGAAATGCCTTTGATCACAACAAATATTTGACTCCAAATGCTCACAGTTTCCTCTAACCGTTCTCTGACATCACACACCAACAGATCCGTTTAAACATAATGGAGTAATAACCTATAGTGGCCTAGGAGGTTACATCATGTATATGCAAGCTATGCTCAATCATAGAAGTTATGGTTTGGTAGTGTAGCTGCCAGGAGGATACGCAGTTGTTGTTGGTCCCTTATGGCAAATAAGGGACCGGTAGGCCGGTTACACATACATATATATTATATATATATCTATCTATACGTAAAAAGGTAGCTGAAGGGTAGCGTTCCCTCCAAGTCGAGTAACACGTAGAGCAGACCTGCTGTTTTTGTCACGCCTTCCCCATACCTCCGCCTCAGTTTCAGGGTTTTATCCTTACAGCATAAACACCAGGCTGGCCTAAAATATATAGCGGGGAGAGCCAGGCGCCTCCCCAGTGCGTCACACAAACACCGTGCAGACTGGGTACCAGACCAAATAAAATAGGCTACCTTCTTCAATACAGTACGGTTTAGTCTGCGACCCAGTACTGGTTAATGGGAGAACACCAGCTATGTTCCATGCACACAGATGGGTCATGTAGGTTCTAGGTAGTAAACACCATGTCTCAGCGCATCATTAGAAGTTTAAGGGGATACAAGGTCGTCACACACACACACATATATATATTATATATATATATAGTAAAAAAATGCAGACTTTCCCTGGGAAGGGAAACTGAGCTACACAAAAAAAAAAAATCATAATTGTAACCAGGCATTTTTTGGATTTTGTTACCAGGCTGTGTCGATGTATTAAATATCAATCGTCAAATTTGCTTGCAGTAAAACCCCCCCTGATTCCCACACACATACATTCAAGGGAGTGACTTTCCTCCTAGCTGCATGGTAGCTTGCAGGTGTACAATCTGAGGTCAGTAGTTAAGCTTTGAACCTAGCAAGTCACATACATGCGAGTCAAACTCATCTTAGAATATCATTTCTAGGCAGCTTGAGGTCTTATTGCACAAATTATATAGTGAACTTACAGGAGAGAAAAAAAAAACCTATTTTTTGTGATTTATGAGCTCATGTACAAGCACTATAGTTGGGATACATACTACCTAGAACTATACCCGCATTGGGAAAAATGTTATATGAGTGTCCAATTCTTAGATATAAATACATTGCATAGCAATACGTTGTTAAATGGTACATAATGGGTTAGGTGGCCACACCACTGAGGTACTTCTGGCAGAAGTTTGACGACTTGTTTAAGACAGTGGGTTCTTACTGCAGCGAGGACTTGATTTACTTATCGAGTTTTAGTATCTGTCCTCGCTATTCTCTAGCGTTAACCATGAGCGGCGTAGAGGTGAAACATCTCATCTCACCACTTTAACGCTGCGTTATTAAGCGCTAGCTCAACAGGAACAGTTTGGTTGGATTGGTAAATCCGTGTCTCATTACGCAGCGGAGATAATTTCACATCCCAACTGCCCAGAGAGTCAACAGTCCTCACTTTATTTTACCCCGTTTCATTCCCTGGACTGTTAGTCTGAGGCTTCTAACAGGTGCTGCAAGGCAAAGTAAAATATCAAGTCCTTCTGTTTAGATCGCAACCAAGTTCTCAGACCTTTGACGCAACATCTACAGCTTCAGGAACCTATCCTACGATCCCAAAGCATAAGGATGCAGTGCAGATACTACCAGCCGTGCCGCATGGCTACCGTACGTAATGCTAGACACCCAGCTCGGGGAAAGGGTACTGTTGAAATATACCAATGATCAAGTTAATCAGAGTCACGTTTAATGCACATTCACCGTTTAAAATGAGTTCAAGTTAAACGGGTGGGATCAGTCTTAATGACAATATACAAGTTAGAAAACATTTGCCAAGGCTGAAGTAAAATGTACAAAAAAAATGGAATGTTTTAAGGGGGAATTTGCTAATGAATACTAATTTTCTTTGACGTGTTAAATGTGTTCCTTGTAAAAGCTGGTAACACAAATGTAGCGGATATGTTTAACAATCTAGAAAGGCAAGAAACCCACGATGGCAACTGAATGCCAAATGGGCACCTGCTTAACAGATGCACAGCATTGTCTAAATGTTCAATAATTTGTCCTCAACATTGTGTCAGGCTTTACATACATTAAAAAAAAAAGTTTACATTTATACAAAATGGCCCCGGCCTAGTCATTAAACAATTTTAAGATGTATCCCGCTGCACAATTATGGCCATCCAGCCACATGCTGAAACCAGACTTGCGTGAAGATTAAATACATGAAAGGAAGAAAAAAGGTTTCTCAATTATGCAACATAGCCCAGTGTTCAATAAAATGTGCAATTAAAAGTTTGCCAACTTGAAAAATATATACAATTTATATCCGATGGCATTTATATCTATTAAAAATAATGATCACACATTAGCTTTATGGTCTTAAATCTAACAGAACAAAGTCTTCCAATCTATGTGCAAATTGCATTTGTGATGTTGCTTTCAGCTCTTTGTATATAATGACTGGATTAAAACTGGAAGCATTTGGCTACACTTTACTGCATGCTTATTGCTCGATATGACAAAGGCCAATGCTCTGGGCCTATCGTGCAAGAATTTTAATTAAATTTGCACACATTTCAAAAAACTCTATGGTATGGCTTCCTGGTCTGGGAACGAATTCAGTATTTGAGGAATCCGCCGAGGAGGTCAGAGAGGAGGGACCGGAACCATCCGATGACTTTCCTTGACCGTCGCCATCAGTGTCACTCTTTGGTGACGACCGGTAATTGCCGACCGATCCTGATCTTCTAGGTGTGGCACTTTCTGATTTAGGTTCGGTCACATCATCTGAGAGGGAAAGTAAAAAAAAAATAAAAAAAAAAATAAAAAAGTTTAGCATGCGCAAGATGCAGCAATACACAGTATTTGAATTATACCTTTATTGGATCACGGAGAAGACTGAGTTTATCCAAGTGGCCTTGAGGTTTTAAAAACAAAAATGTGTGGGAAAATTGGCACAGCAAGCCTGATATCCCAATTTAGAAGCTTATGTGATGACACGGAAGCAGTGAAACATTAAAATATTAATCACACAAGATACCTAGGGTTGTGTAAAATGGCACATTTACATTTTTTTTCTCTTTTAAAGCAATCTTCCAGGCCACAGTAGGACTGTACTTAATGTAGATAGCAAGTATAAAACAGCATAATTTGCATTATCTACACTATTAAACAGAGTCCAAGTTAAGGATGCCACTTACCATCAATACTGCGGAAGTCCAACAGATACGTTCGACTATCCACCTGATACAACTGCAGGCTCATCTTCGTGTGTGTGCTGGTCACCGGATTCTTTCTTCTAACACGCAGGTAGTATGGATTGACAACCTTGATAATGTCGAGAGGAAATAAATATGCTATTAAGAGTACCGGCTGCAGAGATTCTCCCCCCCCATTACAGTAACATCACATTTTTATCTTAAGTTCGAGAGCTACATCTATTTTTATTTTTTACATATTACTCGATATTATATTCTTATTAATACCACTGGTTAAAGGGGTTAGGTTTTCCCCCCACATAGTGGTAAGGCCAAGGAACATACCAGGGCACATCGTTTATAAAATAAATAGTATATAAATAATTATTAATTTCCCTTGCACAGTTTCCAGTGTGGTATGGATTGAGATCCCTTTGTAGCTCACATAATTTTAGGTGCCAGTAATGTCACTGACTTCATTGGGCTTCCAATAAATTAAAATTATACAGATCTCAGCAGGGCCTAGATCAGGGGTGTCCAACCTGTGGCCCTCCAGCTGCTGCAGGACTACATCTCCCATAATGCTCTTTTAGCTAAGGGGCTGGCCGGGTCTCTCCTGTCCTCCAGAGACCTGATTGCCCACGCCCAATTTTTTTTTATTTTTTTTTAAATCAGGATGGACAGGTATGCCCAAACAGACATCCCGGCTCCTTTTTTCTGGATATACCTGCACGTCCATAGGGGAGTAAAGGGGTTTAGCAGCCTTGACAATTATGTCATTTAAGGCAATGCAGTTCAGATTCTTTTCTTTGTACAATATTTAATAGGATGTAAGCACAGTGCCAGTTATGTTGAATGTAACAATATCTGACATCTTAACTCACCTTCCACTCATAGCCGAGCTGTTTCATCGCTCTGCAAACCTCCGCCATTATATCATTTGGTCGACTCTGGCTTCGAATCCCAAGATGCCATTTAGCTCTTCTTAAACCAACCTGGTGTTTGGTCTTTTGTGGATTTAACTCATCGAGAGTGTGCCTCTGTCGAGGAGACTCTGCTACTAAAAAGGGCACTCTTTCTGGATGGGGACGAGACACACTGGGTTCTTCCATAAAGGAATCCGGAGGGCTCGTAGCCAAATAAAAATCTTTGGCTTCATTCATTATTCTCCTGTTGTCTATAATCAGGTGGTAGGCAACAGCTAACGGGTCCTGGTGGTTTCGGCTGTAGAGACAGCTCAGAACCTCTTCCTCTGTACACTCACATTTTTCACAAACTTCTTTTAAGGCTTCATCATCAATCATATTTGTACTGTATGACGGGTCTTCAGGAAACAGATATTTTGGAAGGTCCTGCTTAAACCATTCGTGTTCCCTGAATAACAACATTTAAAAAAAGTATGCGTTAATGCTTAATAATTATACAGAACTCGTTTTACAATATAACAAGTAGATCAGGACAAGACATTGTGGACTAAAAGTCATTGAGGGCTGGTTTAGCTAATGGGAAACCATCATTAGACTTTTACATTTATACACAATCACACCATATGCTCAGAAGGAAACCGGAACTGCACATATAATATGCGTTTTAAGATTAACATTTTGGAAATTAAGTGAGAATATCTAAACAGTTCACTTGTACCAGAAACGTAAAAGTGTCCGATGCTGTGCTGTCACAGATGGAAGACAGTTTGCATTTGGTGTGATCAAAGTGTAGAACAACCAGAATAAAAAAATAAAATAAAAAACCCCCAAAAAACAACTTTACTTCTAGATGGTGTTTGGGACTGGTATTTAGGACAAACAATCCACTTTTCATTGCAGGTATTGTCTAAGAAAGACAGATGATCCTAATTCAATCATACATGATATCAAAGATACGCTTGGCTGCTAAATGAAACAAATGTATTAAAGACGCAATCTCCAGCCAATATCTGATTGTGGAGCTAAAATGGTGTGAGAGTAAACATTTTTTCTTAAATGTAGATCATGGATCCCCCTAAATCATTAGAGTCTAATTACTAAACCAGGAGTTTGCCAGTAAGTGAGACCCATCATTCCGATCTTCACTATACATTATGAGGGGGATATTGTGGAATTATGAAAAAGTGAATACAAATAAACTGGCGGGTGGGGGGGTGGTGGATGATGAAGAGATCATCTGTTCCTCAATGCTTCCCATAGAAGCAAATAACACGCACAGATTTTAAACAGCTCCTATTGGTAAGGTTTTTTGTAGGAGAGAGACATTACCGAATATCTTTGATAGTAGCTCTTTTCATGGGATCTACCAGCAGCATGTGTTTCAGAAGGCTAATTACTGAAGGATTCAGATACTGAGGTGTGTAGAAGATGCCATCGCAGATCTTCTTAAAAAGTGTTGGCACATGGTCGTCATCGAATGGCAGAGTCCCACATAATAATGCATACAAGATTACACCACAGCTCCATATATCCACCTCTGGCCCTGCATAGAGTCTAATCACAGATAGAAAGTCAGTTAAATCAGAATTGTTCTACATAGAATGTGCCTCAAAAACTATGGAAAATGGACAATAAACAACTTTATGCCAATACACAACATTTCTTCAAGACAGTTTCTGAAGTTGACATTTTCAACTATTTACAGAACGCAATTCTAAGTTTCTTATTGTGTAGAGATCTTGAGTGTTATTAATTAAGTGCAAAGAACACAAGTGTAGAGGTGTAGGACTAGCACTTAGAATTTGTGGTACGAGCTGAAACAACTCTTACCTTCCTGAAATTACTTCCGGTGCAGCATAATTTGGAGACCCACAGCTGGTCCTCAAAAATTCTCCATCAGCCATCATATTGGAGAGCCCTGGTGGGGATTACAAAAATATATACATTAACTTAATGAACTTAAAAGTCCAGTAACTAATTCAACCACTTATATACTAACATACGTTATGGAAAATCAACCCCAACAAGGTTCTCTTGCAAGAAGGTCTGAGTTGGAGAAACGGGCTAAGACGCAAATGTCTCTCTTACATGTGGGATCAAAATCATTTTAAGGAATGAATGAAACCTTTTAACAGCCACACATCGGCTGCTGTGTTTAAGCCCACCTATCTCAAACATCAGCACCGTGCCAATATCAGACGGGACAAGCATCAAAGGCGTTCGGCTCCCAGCTGCTTTTAGCACACCTAGGCTTGTGTGGTACATATGCATATGGATAACACCATATTGCCACATGCAAAACAGTTTGTTTATAGTGCCCTCGAGATATAAGAACATGTACAGACATGAAAAATTACCAAAATCTGCTATTTTTGCATTCATGTGTGCATCGAGAAGTACGTTCTCGGGTTTCAGGTCTCTGTGCACCACCATGTGTCTATGGCAATAGTCAACACCAGAAAGGATCTGTTGAAACAGGCGGCACGATTCTTTTTCATCCAACTGCAAAAAATAAATGTCAAAAGAAACCATTAGGTCTGTTTAATTTCCGACTTCAGCCTAAAGTAATGTGGCAAATATGAAAGAAGCAGGAACTCCATAGGATGGGGAATATGGTTATTAGGCTAACATTTCT
Organism: Sceloporus occidentalis; assembly: GCA_023333645.1. Lineage (NCBI taxonomy): Eukaryota > Metazoa > Chordata > Lepidosauria > Squamata > Phrynosomatidae > Sceloporus > Sceloporus occidentalis. The sequence goes on from JALMGF010000101.1 coordinate 2,317,463, forward strand.
CCACTACTGGCTCTTCTTGGGAAGTATTACTACAACCCTATATCCATGTTACAGACCACGCTTTTAAGTCCCTATATATCTCACCATAATGTGACCACCAGTTGCCCATCTATTTAAATTTGCCCAGACAATAAGGTGACCACTTAATCAGTTACCGAACTGAGTGTATGCTATTTAGAGTAGTACAGAGTTATATTAGCGTCCAGGCATCTGATCAATCCCTGGAAGCATTAAACGTGTTTATATGTTACATATTAAGTTTTGGCACAAAAAGGACGCAGTGATGAGAATGCTGCAATAATTGCCTGGGCTGCATATTATGAGGAGTATAGATACAGATTCTCAATCCCGCTACACATTAAGCTACGCGGGTTAACTAACCGAATTAAAGGGACAGCCTTAACAAAGAACAATGCATACTAAGGTACTTTGAGTACTTAAATACGTATTCTTAAAATTTTATCGCATGGCAAGAGAGGTGTTCGGCTGAAAGGGTAATAGCTGGCGGGTGGGGAAAAAGGGTCAGCACATAAACTTAAAAGAATCTCTCTATTATATGCATTAATATACATTGATAACTAGTGTATCCATTTAAGCGAGATGTCTAACCTTACCCCACTATCACGTACCAGCCCCTACCAGACAAACAGTTTCTCAACATGGACAATATTTAAAAGCCATTTGACTTGGGATTCAACATTTTCTCCTTAGATGAACAAAATCTGAGCTGTGCTCTGAATGTGTGCAACCGATGCCATCAAGTGCCCCAACGTTCAAATTACGTCTCCCCATTACAGTAGGCCACTTGTTTGTTTATTGCCCGTTACTGCGACATGACAATTTTAAATGCCGCCTAACATCACCTATAATTGAGAGATTTTGGGGTTCTTCTGGTTTTTTTTATCTTTAACTTTTATAGAAGGGGAAGAAACGCTACTCAAATTCTTACCTTTCCATTTTTACAAATATAATCAAAGAGTTCACCGCCAGCAACATATTCCATCACCATAAAGATATCTGTTGGCGTACTTATGACCTGGTACCTAAGACAAGAAAAGCAGGTAAAGACAACATTGGATAATATACATGCAAAGAACAAATTCCTGATAAAAAGTCTAGTCTCACCCAAACCCAAAACGTGTAGGGAATGAAATAAACGTGTTGTGAGCCATTATTTTTTAGATTATGTCAATCACAAATAGGCTGTGTAAAAGTTTACCCCATAAAAAAATGGGAGGTTTTACATTGTTAAAAACACAATTATGCCGAAGTTCCTAGGGGAGGCAATGTGTTTGCCTGCGGCATGAGCCCATTTACTGCATGGTCATAAACCAATTTCATTGCAGTAATTCTGAAATGGCCAGTTACCCACATGTCTTCGTATTCGTGAAATCAGAACATTGAACAAGCAGCTCCTTCACCAAACCAGTAGGTATCTGCAGCTCTGGGCCCCGGGACACACACAGAGCATGCCGATTCTGCCCCACCGGACGGGCTCAGCAACGAACCCGGCAATCCCTCCATTATGTGGCTGGCATGCGAGTGTGACCAGAGGGAAGGAGCGTGCTAGCCAGAAGCATGCCATAAGCTTTTGGGATGCAGCTGGTTATGTGACAGTTAAGCATAACAACCAAAACATTAAAAGGGGTGGAGGACCAGACATACAGCGCGCACGCACAGACGCACAGCAGATTAATGAGAACATAAACAGCAGAGCGTACTAAAGATGCAATAGAATACAACTATTTTACATAAGCGGGTAAGACTTCCAACTTTCTCCTAACAAGTACAACGCTATGCAACAGTTTTAGAAAATATATAAATATAGCTATGGATGAAGCGCAAGAACCCACTAGCATCAAAACAGGCTTTGCTCCTCATCAGTGAAGGATTGCATGAATGCCATTATAACGAATGCCCCCACTAACAGATCTGCCACCATAGCCATCCCTGACTGCCCCTGCTAACGGAGCTGCCACCACAACCATCCCTGACTGCCCCTGCTAACAGAGCTGCCACCATAGCCATCCCCGACTGTCACCCGCCAACAGAGCTGCCACCATAGCCATCCCCGACTGCCCCCCGCTAACGGAGCTGCCACCATAGCCACCCCTGACTGTCTGCCGGTAACGGAGCTGCCACCACAGCCACGCCTGACTGTCTGCCGGTAACGGAGCTGCCACCACAGCCACCCCTGACTGTCTCACGCTAACGGAGCTGCCACCACAGCCACCCCTGACTGTCTCACGCTAACGGGGCTGCCACCATAGCCACCCCTGTCTCCCGCTAACGGAGCTGCCACTGTCTCCTACCAAAAAAAGAAAAGCTACACATCTAATTTACCAGCGTCTGATGGGCACTTTCGATATTCCAGCAAGTAGATACCGACACATCTTGCATACCGCTAACCGTCAGTTAACTGTACCAGCACATTCTAAAGTCACTGTAAATAGGATATGTAAAGTAAAGAAGTTTTTTTTCCCTTTCACAATGTAATTTGGCAAAAACCAATTCAAAGAAAAAAAACTTACAGTTTAATAATATGGGGATGCCGAAACAACTTGAGATTCTGGATCTCCCGACGAATCTTTCCCACCACATCAAGGCTCCGAATTTTCTGCCTGTTCAAGATTTTCACTGCAACCTTGTGTCCCGTTAACTCGTGTTTCCCAACTGGTATAAAAGGAGGAGGAAAAAATAAAATAGTGTTACGAGTTGCTACAAGGATGACATTTATCCAAGTTTGTGTTCATGCCATGCATTATATCTATAATTTAATTAGAATCAGATTTGTGTAAATCAGCTTATTACATTTGGCACAAGGATCAGAAGCCAGTGTTTTTCCATTGTTTGTCATTCTGCATCATGTTTAGGGTTCCCAAATGACACATCTGAAAATTGCTGGTCACCACCTACAGTGCTACCCTGCAGCATGTATGTCACAAAAGCAAATGTATTACTTAACCAACCGATACATCCCCCATCATAGATTTTAGTGCTTTACAGATGTCTCCTGGAAAAGCGACAGATATGGTGACCCTGTATTCAGTGATTAGTCCAGACATAGATGCTTTAGGTGTACAAGGTGGTTACTATTGCATTGATAAATCATTGCATCTAGTAGCAAAAATCCAACAAATCCAAAATACAATAGATGGGTTTCATCTTATAAACACAGTCTGTAGAGCAAGGCGCTCAAATGGTTATGTTATACACTACTTGCAGTGTCCTGTCTAGGACAGCGCTACAGAATAGGATGGTGCTATAGAAAGACAAAACACGCAGCGCCCATGTGCAGCAGCAGTAAACGCACGCTTATTAGGGGATTGATGAATTGTCAGATCGAGGAGCAAAAATCCAATAGGTGGCTTTCATCTTACAAACGCACAACACTAAAGCAGATTTACTTGTTTAATGGTGATTTGCTGGGTGGGTTAAAAAAGTCTCTACCATCTGTGTCCCAAAACAAAATCACACCCTTAAAATAATCAGATATTGTGAGACCAGATAAACGTCTATTCCGACTCCATGGAAATCGAACTGATCGCTTCCGGTTCTCACTGGATTTGCGATAGTTTCAGTTATAAATGAGACATGAGTTAAGTGATCAACACCTGCTTCAGCGTCCATTCAACGTGCAAAACATACGTGGATTGTTATCGAGCCGTTTTACTTTGCGCTAGATAAGCATGTAGCATGCTCACAGCCGGCACGTATTACCCGACGTGTAAGATTGTTACCTCCAGGCAAAAGGGCTTCTTATCCAGCTACTAAAGGACAATTCCTGTTCACCTTAATCAGGTAGAATTAATTGAATTTACTCTTTGAAATAGCCTGATAATATCCGATGTATAGCCCGCTGACATCTCAAAAGGTCATTTAACGTCAACTTTTTCTTCAAAACTTCTCTCTAGAACTTTGATATAGACTATGGGTAGCTTTAATTTTGTTAGTAAAAACTACAGCAGCCTCCTTAATTTATTGATTTTTTTGGAGTCTGTAAATGTTACGGTCATTGCGCAATACCGAGGTTCTCAAACAAAGAATGGAAAACATCTTTGCTCATCACCAAAAATGTAACTTTGCACTGCCGTAATATAATAGAGACAGTTCATAGAGACGGTTTCATTGCCGCCGTGTTCATCCAGAAACAGGATCGACTGCAAATAGATTTCAGTCTCACATGGTCTGCGATAATACACAACAAATACACAGCATTGTGGGGCTCAGAGATTCCCGGCAAACGATGCAATGCTGTCTTTGTTTGGGCAAAACCCAACAGTAACGACATCGGCCATGTGTAGAACAGCCATCCCGGGGTATTCATAAAGCAGGAACTAACAGATCTGCTTCGATATTCCCATACCCAGAGCGCCAGTAACACCCCGGCTCTCTTCAGGCATCAGTACCAGGCCACAGTGTTTGTTTAACCCGTGTAGAGGGGGTTTAAAGATTAAAATAGCAATATATATGTATTAGACACCCACTGTGTGTGTACCACGGTAAGCAACACCATTACTTGTCACTTCCTCTTATTTGTAAGCACGGGTTAGGAAAGGGGACCGGAAATTAAAACATACAGGTTTTGCCACTGAACTCGGCTACCCCCAAACAATTACACAGACTGGAGGATAAAATAAATAAAAGCTACGTGTAACTTATGTAGATGGTTTTTACTTTGCCGGCAGTTACAGCACCAAAGTCCTGGAGTGTACTTCAAACATCGGCTTGGTCCTCACGTTTGCCCGTTAGCAGCTTCGCTAGCTATTGCGCCAAAGTCTCTTTATCCAACGTCCATCAGTCTGTCAGTTCTAGTTTTGTCAGACCATATAAATACAAGTACTGTAAAGAAGCGCTGAGTAAATTATTGGCACTATGTAATGACAATAAGTAGTGTATTTTGCCGCTATGCGAGCAACACTCGCTCCCACGAGCAACACTCGCTCCCACGAGCAACACTCGCTCCCACGAGCAACACTCGCTCCCACGAGCAACACTCAGAATTTAGGGCTGAAAATGTAAAAATGTGGATTGTGTCGCTTCGTGATTTATTGCTCAAATTTGCAGCACTTAATGAGAGGGCGCTTAACGCATAAACTTACAGTCAGAACTACTAGTCCGTACAACGCTGCAATAAAACCTTCATGCAATTACACTACACCCAACCGTTTCCACTAATAACGCTCCACTAATAAGAACCAGAAACATACATATAATACAAAATATCCTTCAAACAAAACCAATTTAGGGGGTAAAACACGACAAGATGCGACATAAGCGAAGCTGAATTGGTGATTCAAATGCATTTTTATTGCATGAAGTTTTTGATAGGACTGAATTTACGTGAATAGAGTTCACGGGAGAGACCGGCCGCGGAGCGAGTGTGAGAAGAGTTTGATTATAAACGATGTCACAACCAGCCTGGAAACATCTGTAGAGAACACGGCTTCCTTAGCTGGTCCAGAGACCACCAACCCACACTGTGCCAGAGGAAAGTTTTCTTTCACTCAACTTATGCTCTTATTTGCCAGTTCCTTTGGTTATCTAAATCAAAGCCATGTAATAAAACTTAATAGCCTCTTATCAGCAACAATGTTCCTGGACGGAGGATTCCATAAGCCAAGGGCCGGGAAAGAGTTTGCGGCTCACCTTGGGCCAGTTTCTGAAGGTGACACAGCAAGCATGAGGAGCATAAACATTTCGGATAAGAGCAGTGAAGTGTAACATTAACACATCGCGAGATAATGTACGGCCTAACGCATAGAACTAAGAGCAGCAAGCTGCAGGTTAAAGATTCACAGCCGGGGAATTATTCTGTTCATACAGCTTGCTGCCGCTAACCAGCGCTTTCAGATACATCATCCACAACAGCAGAGAGTCGAGACACGTCGGTGTTCATTTCTAATATATATATATATATATAAAAACTAACTACGACCACATCAACCAGAATTAGTACCATGATAACTGATGTAGTGGTATAAACATAGAATAGCCCCCCAGCAGAAGCGGTAGAGATACTAATAGATTGTAGTTGTAGTTTGTGACTTTTAATAAATCCTACCGACTCTGACTGTAAAGCGCTACGGAGTCTGCTGGCGCTATATATGTGTAATGTAATACAGAGAGGGAACGTAAACACGCATGGGATGGACATGCTGCTCCTGAATCTATAACATGACCAACGACTGAAAAACGGGCAGACAAGACGGCCTGAACCTGCAGTCAAACTCTAGGTTTTTAGATCCACCGGAATGTCCGTGCAATTGCGCAACTGCTTCCCAGAAGAGACCTGCTGCACACAAACAGTTAAATATTTCTGGATAAGAACAGATCAAAGGGAGGCTTCAGCAAACACAGGCTCCAAAGTTAACATTATATTCAATACCGTCTGCGACGCCACCTGAAATACAGCTGATTTGATAAAACTGTATTTTTGTGCCCCCAGGCTGCCAATTTTAATCTTAAAAATTACACAATCCATGAATCAGCCATCAAAATAGTGTAAAAACACGCGTGTTTACGGCAGATATTTACATCATGTAGATCAGCGGGAACGCTCCTTCCTGTGTAGTAATACCACATTCAGGTATTTCACCATAACGTGTATATTAACCCCACGGGGGCCGCTTTATTGCAACTTCCCCATCAGTCAGCCATTCACCTTATCTATAATTATGGCAGAAACTCTGTGCTTGCAGCAAACCCCCCCCCAAACATTGCCATAGAAACGGGAAAAAAAGACTAACAAGTTATTAGGTTTGCTTTACATAACACCAACACGTTCCATGGCGCAGTACAAAGGGGGCAAAAATTACAGAAGAAAACCCCTCTCACCTCAAAAAGGATATATTATTACTACCACCCAGGGCTACACAACCACCTGTTCCTCTCCAGACGTTCCATATGCCCAGCACCATATCCATTCCTTGCCCCCAATTCCATAATAAAGCAGTTAATACACGTTAATGTATATAACGGCAATTTACCCTCATAGCATGAAGCGCTCCGTAAACACACCACACCCACCCTTGTCACCTATTACCCTCCAGGCGGACTATTCCACGGCCACCTCAAATTCCCACAACCCCGGGAAATTAAACTATTAAGATTTTCCGCCCCCTAAACTCCGTTATCAGCAGCATCTCCGCCTGACCTTTGACTTTGCCAAAAGTGCCCACTCCAAGCGTGTCCCCCAGGATATAGTGGCCGATCTTCACCCTCCCGTCATGATGCTTCTGTTTATCGGCCGCCATCTTCATCCAGGAACTGAGCTTGCGCATGGTGTGCGCGCGCGCTCCAGGTGGTGCGGTGCGGCCCGGATGGGCGGGCACGCGCACGGAGGGAGGGGCTAGATTGCTGAGGCACGCGCCGTGAGAAGACGAAGAGTGACGTCACCAGCGTGCGCGTCTCCTGATATTTATCGGTCATGGCGGTGCGCTGATTGGGGCAACACTGGGGCAGGGTTAAATGGGGGAAGGGTGCCTCGGTGGCTAGTGCTATTAGAGCTGGGGCAAGTGGCCGTATGAGTAGTAGAACCCGGGAGTTATGCACAAGCATGAGGTGCAAGTCCCTGGAAACCTGCTTCCTGTGGAGATACTAGGAGGAAATCCGTAGTAGACAAGTCAACTCACATTTGTTTATATATTATGCCCGGCATGTTTGTCTGTTTGCTTTTAACAGCTTGAAACATTGTCTGTTGTTTTCTCACTGGATAAACAGTACAGTGTAGTCTTGTGGCAGATTGCCACCAAAGTACTCTGATCAAAAAAGCCAAGGCAGCGTCTGGCAGCAGAACACAGCTGCTATACATATATATCTTTTACGTTATCCATCAGTTATCTAGTTGGGTTTCTTTAAATTAATTATTATTGGGCAAAAATCAAATAGTGAGGTCGTCGGTTAATTCTAGCATCAGAATATGTGCTGTAGTATATGTAGTGGAATTTTATGCAATTAGAAACTTATTAGTGCTTTCCAGTAATAATGCTCGAATTTGCAGCAATAATAATGATGATTTAAGAACCGGTGGCATTTTAGGTAAAGTTCCTGGGTTTAGCTATTTTGGCTACTTTTTTGTGTAATTTTTACTTAAAAAAAAAAAAATGGCTACCAACCTGTTGACCCCAAAGGGGAAAGGTAGGGCGAGGAGAGCTTGTGAGGACAGTTCAGCACCAAGATCGATTAGATTTTCTTTTGAGGAGAATAAAATTTTGGTGTCAAAAGTGTGTGAGTATTTTCACAGCATCATAGGCCCGGCAGCGAATGAAACGCCCCAGAGGAAGAAGAATGAGATCTGGAAGAAGATTGTCGATGCTGTCAACGAAGTCGGTGGAAACAATCGCCCCGACATGGTGGTAAAGAAGAGATACTTCGATGTGAAGAGGCAGTTGAAGAAGAAGCTCTGTAAGGCTGCGTCCCATTTAGCAGGGACTGAGGATGATAAACCTGAAGACGTAGAATTGACCAGCTATGAAGAGGAGCTCCTGGAAGTTCTGATGCCGAGAAATGAAGCCAGCGTGGATCGGATCGTGGATACTGACGCACCAAGGTGTAAGTATCTACTGGGGTTTTATTCTTGTGTCGTTTCCCCAGACAATTGCAGTACCGACTTATTTCTCTGTAATGAACGGAACATAAGCTAAATGAAATAGGTCTTGTTGGGCTACCTCGCAGACATCCTTGGTCATAAAGTGCACCCAAAAATCATCAGAGGTTCGCTTAGTCCTCCAATGTATCACCAAGCTCGCCTGTCCTCCACGACGGGAGAGGATAACAATTTTAACTTTGAAGTTTTTGGTTCTCTCTGAAACTTGCTGTGGAAAGAAAGTGCGGTGGAGAAGTCCTTGGTTTCTGCTGTACAAACGAGCAAGAAATGTTAGTCTTGCATTCATTTATGATCAAACTGGGGAGGGAGTCTGTTTATTGAGGATGCACATTTTTTTTGTGTATGAAGTGAGATGGGTTTTTATTAACACTCCTATTTGTGTGTGCGTACAGTGGCGGATGGCTAAACTCTGGGCTACAAGACGTGCTCACCCAAGTTGCCCCGTAATACAACGGCATCTAAAACATTGGAAGAAATGAATCAATTAGAGCAATCTGATTTTTAATTGTATTTTATTACCTCTGCGATTATTAAATGATAGTACATAACACTCCTTACAGGTGTCTCGCTTAGTTGTTAGCATCTTCTCACACACCTTTCCTGATGCTGTGGGCCAGAAAGCTACATCACATGCTGTTGGTACAGGGAGGGCAGAATAAGAGCCCTGGCATGACTTGGCTACATGTTATAGATTTTCTTTCCATACCCAGAATTATTCAAGTTTATATATCGCATGTCACAAAAGGTCTTAAAACCTTAAAAAATGTCATATCTGACATTATATATATATATTTTTTTTTTTATTTTTTTTTGTTTATAGTTTCAGGAACACCAACGTCATCCAAAGAAAAAAATGTGTTACGGAGGAAGATTACGGATGCAATTAGAGCAGTTGATGGAAACAACCGATTGGCAAGAAAAAGGTACTTTCTTGCGAAGAAGCAGTTGAAAACCAAGCTGTCCATGACCGCATCTCATTCAGGGCAGACAGGAAGTGAAACGTTTGAAGATGAGGACCTGACCAGTGATGAAGAAGAGCTGCTGGAGGCCCTGGGGCTAGACATTGTGACCGGTGTAGACGGAAGTGTGGATACTGACCAACGAGCATGTAAGGATGCAGGTTATCATGAAACAATAGTTATTCGAGCTGATCGTTATTATCAAGATATTTAAGCGCTCTTTCCTTTTGTTTGGCAAAGCATATAGTTTTTATGAGAGGGTTGTTTGGCCTCTCCATTCTCTCGCACCCTGCTACATTTAGTAGGCTATTATCTTTTATTTATTACGACGGCAATTTACAAAGCACTTCTTACAGTCCATACATTCAAAGGGTATGATAACATTAGAATTGACGGACTAAGAGAAACCGATACATTACGCCAATTTACATTCTATGTGCAATGTCACAGACGAGGCAAGAGAGAATGTACTGGGTGTCCATGCATGCTCCAAGTGCACGTGTGCATAAGGGACATGTTAGACAGAAACACGTGGAGACATTTTTCACTTCTGACTGACAAGCAACGCAGGAAGCAGCCACTGAATGAATAAACAAGCAGCATTTGAAAGTGAAGGTGATTTATTTTTTCCACCAATCTGTGAAATCCAACTTTTGGACGTGGCTGCTCCTAAAAGTTTAACAGCTGCTGTAATATATTACATTTGCAACAGACTTTTTTCTTTTATTTTAAATACCCTATTGTACAGCGCTGCAGAACATGATGGTGCTATATAAAACAATAAATAGGTAGCACATCCAAATTTGTCTCCAATGTATGTATATTTTTTTGAGTTTTTATTATCAGAGATGACCTATTCCTCAGTTTAGAGCATTAGCTTTGTAGAGGTGATTTGTATAGTTACTTTTACATAGCAATACCACTCACCTGTCAGAACCTTGTTATCCGGGCTTCAGTGTGTGCCCTTTACCTTTTCTTCTTCATGAGTATGTGTAATAATGTACTGTATTCAGTGTCCTATTTATGTCTATGTTTGTAATGCAGTTTTGCAAGAACAGACATGTGCTCTACACCAAGCTAAAGAAGAACAGCTATCCTCAGGACCACCTATATCATCACAAGATCAGGAACCCAAGCAGATGTCAAGTCATATGAAAAGCATGGGTAAGGTCAATGCATCAACTATAGTACTGTTACTAGTGTACGCATGTAGTGTAAATTTCATTTAATAAAACATCTCATAACATTTGGCAGTATGATTAGGTATATGGTGTTTGGCTCTTTTTTTTGGTGACGTGGAACCTATGCCTGTCTATAGACTTGACAAACAAAACGCCACCTCAGACCACATAAATAAAAAGCAAGGCAGAAGCAAATATCCCACACGGGAGCATCCACTTCAACACTGAAAACACCGGCACTCCATGGAGATAGAAGTATAACAAAAGTATTTTATTTGGATGCCTGATAAAAAAAATATAGTGTGTCCAAAATTATGCAAGAAAAGTAACAAAAAAAAAATAAAAAAAAAATATATATATATACATACAAATTATACAAAAATCATACAATAAATGTCATACCAGTTTCGCACCTCAATTGCTTTATCAAAAGCTAATCCCACAAGACAAAAGCAGCCCTAGTATAGCCATGTTAATCAAACACTTAATGAAAATAAAGAACACCTGATAGTAACAGCGAATAATAAATAAATCACCCAATATGAAATAAATTCGAAAAACATGATATACCCAAATAAAGAAATAAATCACAAATAAAAATATATAATATACCCAAATAAAGAGATAAATCACAGATGAAAGTAAAAGCAAATAATACCTTAATCAAAGAAACAGGACACTTCATACCGAGAATTTAACCCCATAAACTTTCTAGTGGTCAGATTGAAAATCCAGTATACCTCTTGTTGGTTAAGAAGGGTAATAGCATCAACACCTCTAGGGGTGAGACGCTCTATCCCCATAAAGGGGAAATCTTGGAAATTACAATTATTACATAAAATAAAATGATTGCCAATGGGTGAAGAAGAAACACCTGACTCAACACTTAAAATATGCTCCCTAATTCTGTCCTTAAGTCTTCGTGTAGTACGTCCAACGTATTGAATCCCACATTCTTTACACATAATTAAACAACATTACATGCGGTGCAATTAGTAAACTGCCTAAATGTTAAAGGTACGGTTATTAGAGGTAGATGTAAAAGAAACATTCTTATTATCATAGGGACAACAAGGAATTAACATTATGACCACAAGGAAACATGCCAGAACAAGTCAACGAAGTACATTTCTTAGGCTGACTAATGAACTTGGTCGGAGATAGAATATTACCTAGTGTTTTATTTTTTTGGGGAACGGATTTAACCCCTTTAGACAGGATTTTATCATAGATAGAATCTGATTTAAGTATGCTAAAGTGCTTTTGTATTATAGACCTAATCTTTTTATACTGATTACTAAATGAAGTGGAAAAACCCATAAAACTAGATTGTCTGGTTACAGTAGGCGACACAATATGGTCAGTTAATAACTCCATACGTGATTTTTTTAGAGACCTTATCATATGCATTCATAATATCATTGTATTTATAACCCCTAGACTTAAATCTTTCAATTAAATCAGTTGCATGTTGCTCAAAAAACCTAAAATTTTTTTAACTCGTGTGTCAACCGCAGTTCCAAATCTAAAAAGGAAGTATCTGGATGAGTAACAAATGTAAAAATAAGATTTAAATCATTAGTATTAACATAATGTACAAATGAGTGTATGGTATCAAGGTCACCTTGCCAAATAAATAACAGATCGTATATATAGCGACCAAAACATTTTATGTTGCCTGAAAATGGATTTGCAGAACTGATCAAAAGTTCATGTAGAGATTAGCATATGAAGGTGCAAATCGCGCATCCATTGCAGTCCCTTGAAGCTGCAAATAAAACTGACCATCAAAACTGAAAAAATTGTGTGTAAGTAAAAATAAAATAGACTGTAATAAAAAAATCAATAGTTTCAGAGGCATATTCACTGTATCTCTGTAGACCCCACCTAATAGCTTGCAGACACTGAGTATATGGTAGGTAAAGACATGTAACCTTTTTGTTTAATAACAATTGGTTGTAAATAACCATCTCTGGGAGACCCTCTCCCAAGCTTCCAATGCCAGAGACAATAGGTCTACCGGGAGGGTCAACCAAAGTTTTATGTACCGTACTTAAGGTAAAAAATGAAATAAAGGCAAAGATGGTTTCATTCTATAAATATATTACACCTCATCAATGCAGAGAATACCATTGGAAATGCCCAAATCCAATATATGAGATAAATCATTATGAACCAACTCACCAGATACAGTGCTGGCTGTCTGACAGGGATATTAAATAAACGGTAATGTCAGCTTAACCCCTTCGCGACCAAGGTCGTAGGGTATATGTCACACAAAAAAAACGTTCCTCGATGACCAAGACTAAATCCCGGGCAAGTCTGCAATGTGTAAGGAACTTACAATAAAGGCTGATTACATAAGTTTGAGTTGAATGTATGTGTGTATATATATATATATATATATATATATAATTTACACTCACAAAAAAGTAACACCAACTGAAAAGGAGGGACATTACAGCTGAACAGAGACATAGTAAAAACATATGGCTGTCCGGTAGTGTAAAAAGGCCTTGATCCTTAAGGGGCTGAAGCAAAAAGACTTTGTTTCATTGACTTTTCAAAGTAGAGCAAAATATCCCTTTAAATGAAAGTTTACAACAAGGAAGAAATTGCATTAAAAATGATCAAAAAAACAAAAGCAGCTTGGTTCCTTTCCATGTTTTGTGAATCGAAAGTTATTTAGAGTGCTCTTTCAAAGCTCAGGAGCCCCCAGCAATCCTGGTTTTCCGGCTATCCTGACATGGAACAATGGTAGCGTGAGTTGTGGCATTATATCGCTGGTCAGAATACAAACTTGTGTGCAATTGTCTCTCAGATGAATAATACAACGTAAAATTAGATGACAGATCTGCCTATCTAGTCTGCCTGATTTTCCTGATGCAAAGACTAGTACCTCAAACCTGTCTTAGGATATCTTTATTCAGGGTAGCTTTATGCCTATCCAATGCATGTTTATAATTAGCCTGTACTATTTCTGAATAATATTTCACAGAGTATGGAGTGACTTTTGGTCACACACAAAAACAAAGATATTGCTGTAGGGTTGTGACTGCAGTTAGAACTTGGCTGACCCAGTACAATGCGTTGCAAAATCATTAGGATGTGTTCAGTGTCTCTTCGCCCATTTAATTTAATGAATTTTACAGGGCCAGCTTTAGCCCTTCTTGCTGGAGAAACGGACAGCTCTCGTAACATTTCTCCCTTTAGTGAAAGTGGGCTGAAGTCTATTGAGTAAGATGCAGCACAACTTCAGAGGTCCTTTCGTCATATCTAAAAACACAATAGTACATTGGTAATAACGTTAAGTAAAATATCATATGCCATACGTCATGATTTTTATAGTATGGGTGACTTTCTTTCTGAATATTTTATTAGATTCTGCAAGGTATCTCTACAAAGCTAGTCATTGTGACGGATCCCATAAGCTTCAGCCAGCGGATGAACCCTCTGGGTCTTCACAAACACGTACGCTGAATAATTGTATGTATATATGTGTATGTGTGTGTATATTTCATGCATCAGTAAATGTAGATGTTCTTTGTTATTGTCTTGCTGTACAGCAATATGTATTTTGCAAGTGAAGATAGACATTATAACAGCATGTACAGCTGGTGTGCATAAATATAAAACAAAGCCTAAATGTTGTATTATATATCCTTGCACTTACATTCAAAATTAAAATGAAAAGGAGTCTAAAGATTGGAAAGAAAACTTTTTGCAAATGTATAAACCTGACCTGTGCACTGCTTTTAAAGAAATATTATTATTATTATATAATATATATTATATATTTATATATTTTTTTGTTCAGCCTTACACTCTAGTGCCCAAGAAGAAATCATTTCAATAATTGTGGGTTCAGAAGATGGGCCATCAACGTCGTCAGCTTCTTGTCCTCAGTCTTCTGCTGTTTCTTCCTCTCCCTCCGGGAAACTGGATGCTGTTGTAGATAAAACCACAGAACAACTTAGCAAGATTTCAGAGCTGATTTTGTCCCAGACAAATCTGAAAGCCACACAACATTCAGAGATCATGGATGCATTACACGGTATTCGTAGTGATTTAGCTGAATTAAGGCACCAGAGCCAGATTTCAAATGAAGTGAAAAACCAGAAAAGACTGGACAGTAAATTATTCCGCAGCCAACTTTTGCAATTAAAAAGAGAAAAATTGGATATATTGCGATTAAAATACGGCCTCGGCGTTCCCAGTTCATCCAAACCAATCCATGAACAGAAGGAGGAAGAAATGTCCATAAAGGAAGAGGAATTTTCCTCCCCCCAAATTAAGAAAATGCGTAAAGAAAAGGAGAGGATTATATTGTTTTTCTAAAACTTTTTTTTATAGAAATAGAATAATTTCTGTTCATTGTGTATACTATTTACTCAGAGGTTCAATTTTGGGTCCACATTGCCATACATTTTTTATTAATATTGAAATATTTTGTCTTTTTTTGTAAGAAAAAAAAAAGGTAGCAGCATTTTTGTGTTTAAGTATTTTGCCTGAGAAAATGGCATTGCTCTGTAAATATGCTTTTATCTTATACAATTTTTATTTGGATAATATTACTATGTCTATAGCTGATAGCCCATTCTAAGGGCACATAACAAGTAGGGCTACAAATGGAACTGTTTAGTTTCTGTTTATTTGATCTAGACATTTCTTGAATAATAATATTAATAATAATACTTTTTTTTAAGTATTTTGCTAATAATTAAATATATCTTTTTATACATAAACAATTATTTGCTATTTAAGATAACATCTTTTAAAAAGTAAGATGGTGTTAAATGTGCGATGATGCGCCTTTGCCTTTTGATTCATCTACATGACTGGTGTTTCACTCAACGTGTAGATGTCCCATTGGGAGTGTGCACTCCAAATGCTTTTATTATTTTTTTTGCCCTAGCTTGAGTTACAGCCTGTTTCCTCTCATCTGACAAAATCAACAAATGGAGGCAAACAGGCCATGAAGTTAATGTTGAGAGATCTCATAAATTAGTAGTTCTAAAAACCAACATACATTTTCCATTAAACACTTTCCATTTTATACCTGTGTGCGTAGACTGTTGAGTAACATGTATGTATTCAAATTGCTTAGACTTCCAAAGAAAATTATATTTACATTATTGAAAAGGGCAATAGCATTGATGTTTGGTTTTATAAACATTGTGATGAGATTAATAACATTACATAGCTTCAGTGTCATCAAAGTGGATTGTTCTCCAAGGATATGAGTAATAAAATACGTGAATACGGTCTGAGACATTTCAATTAATTGTAAAAGACGAGGGGAGAGTTAAGTGTGGTTGTGTTTGCGTAAATGTTAATAAAAATGGCATTTTGTATGTGTGATACCTGAGATGTATGTTTTACTGTTGTAGAGAACAGGAAGGTATTACTGGTGCTACATCCAGCAAACACCACATTATCACTTGAAACTGTTGAGAAAGAAACAAAACTAGGATTTTTACATAAAAAAACAATAACACAAGAAAAGCATAGATGTAATGTTTGGATGCATTAGTTTTCATATACTGTAACACACGAGTGACAGCATCATAAGGATATCTAACTATATCCTAACACTATAACAGTGAGCAGCAGCACTGACATAACTGCATTCACACTAAAGAACGAATGGGAAAGGGCAGCTCCTCTTCGTTGGTTGAAGCCAGACAAGTCCCCTGCTGGTGACCAACAGAGTTGCTTTTATGGACCTTTAAATCCTGGGACCAAAACCAGGTTTTCCGCTTAGCGATTTCCCACCCAGATGAAGCCAAACTGCATCTCAGCAAAATGAATGTCAGGCTAGAGTATTAGGCATTTATTTTTCCCACACTATTAGCTTTTTCTTCCTTCTGGATTCCCATAATAACTTCTGCTATGCGACGGAAGACAGAAATCAGGCTAAAAAACCCAGCAGAAAAAAAGGAGAAAAACGAATACGTGACCTATGTGACCTTTTAGTTCTTGATCCATCAAGAAAACAACTCATACAAGAGCTGCACTTCATCACTACCCTTCTCAATTCCTCCTGTTTTTCCATAAGCACAAAATAGTTTGTTCTCATTCATTTTCATTCTCTTTCTTACCTTTGTTTCTAAGTGGACTCTATCTCTCCTAAACAGACACCATTCTTGAGGTGCATATCGGGACATCATAATCAGCCAGGACCAACACACTTGAAGGTGTCTACAGTTTTGGTCCCAGTTGTCTCTTCCCCACCTTACCTGATCGGGAAGTCCCTTCAGGCTCTCACCGTTACAACAAAGGTGAGGAGGCTTTTTTAGGACTAGCATTGGTCAAAAGCACTTGGTCAGACTCAGTGCCTGCACTTTACATAAATGTACTTAAATGTCTGGTTGCAAGGTCTTTCAAGGTTTTCACAGTCTTCTTGTGTAAATCAAGATTAAAACTTCTTTGCCAGAAGGGTCTCTTACTTAGACATTGACCTTGGAAGCGAGACATAGCCTTTCAGATGAGTATGCTATATGAAATCAAAAGCAGATAAGATTGTCTCTGTCTCCTTAATTTCTTTCCCTCTTTTTAATACAATTTATGG
Organism: Sceloporus occidentalis; assembly: GCA_023333645.1. Lineage (NCBI taxonomy): Eukaryota > Metazoa > Chordata > Lepidosauria > Squamata > Phrynosomatidae > Sceloporus > Sceloporus occidentalis. Next base: position 2,334,782 of record JALMGF010000101.1, read on the forward strand.
ACACCTTCAATAATAATATAGGCATGGATGAGGTTAATGCTAGACGTGTGCAAGTCAAGCAAAAACAATTCAAGACAATTTTTTTTTTTTTTGCTGAGTTCCTTTTTGGATATGCATCTCATTTCCTGACTGTTCAGTTCAGATGGCTTTTTTGATTCGAAAACAATATTTGGAGGTATGTCTCCAAAGAGCGAGGTCCTCACCCCCTTCTGGTCTTACCTTTTACTTAAAGCTGCATCTCAAGGTTTAGGAAGAGATCCACGCTAGATTTTGCATTGCAGGACCACCAGCAACAGTTTAGAAACAAAGAATTTGACAGCAGATAAGAACCATTCGGCCCATCTAGGCTGCCCATTGTGTTCTGATGTAAGGGGTTTAAACCCCTATCAGTCTTTGGTCAAGTCCTATAGTGAGGAAAGCTTTATGTCTATCATGTCCCTGTTTAAATTCCCTCACTGTATTAGCTTCTCCTGGGAGATTGTTCTATTTATCTACTACTCCAATGGATAAACAAATCCAGCTGCATTCCATGGGACTGCATTTCTCCAACAATTTGACTATTTTGATGACTTGATCCCTCAATGGTGTCCTGCCCCACGGTACAGGACTGCACATTACCCTAAAATTAGAAAAAAATTGATGCCTTGAAGTAAGAAAGGCATTAGACTGACCACAGCAGCAACCAGCCTCCCCATTCATAGCTCTCAAAAAGACTCAGAATACAGCAATTGAGAGCATATGTATACAAAACGAATAAATAAATAAATATAAAAAAAATGCTAATAAATATAAAAAACCACATCCCTCATGCAGGAAACAAATCACCCAAAAAGAGGCTTGGAAGAATAATTTTTTTATTCAACACTTTTACATCAAATTTGGAATGTATGCATTATTTCTCAATTGCATTTATTTATGCATACTAATACTAATAATAATAATAATAAAACAACATATGTTCATGCAGATGTATACACATACAGTATATATATATATATATATATATATATATATATATATGTATGTATACATACTGTGACAGAAAGCATGGGATAATAATGGAGGCAGTGTATATATCCCCTTATATTTTTTTGAGTCTCTTTTGCACCTTATCGACTTGTCCGTGTCCGTGTGCTACCAGCGTTCTCCACCATACGTGACAAAATACCCCTGAACTTGGTATTCTGTCCAGGAATCTTTGCCCACATACAGTCTTCCAGGTTGCAGAGACGGCTCAGACACGAGGAGGGTTAAATAAAAGGCTGGTGCGTGTTTTTATTTCTTTAAGACAGGCACAACAGAACAAAACAAATCAAAAACAAAATCCTTGCTCTTATGAGCGCAAACTAAACAAAGTTCTCCGACCTAACTGCGGTCGGACGGCTTATCCGTTACCGACAAAACCAGGCTACATGTAATAGCAGCAATCAATAATATAGCAGCTCTCTCCCACTTTCGCTCTCTCGCTCCCTCTCGCTCTCCCTCCCTCTCCCTCCCTCTCCCTCTCTCTCCCTCTCTCTCCCTTCCTCTCCCTTCCTCTCCCTCTCTCTCCCTCTCTCTCCCTCTCTCTCCCGGAGCCAAACGATCTGCCTCTGCTCAGATCCAGAGGCTATTTAACTGCTTCCCCATTAATTAGTGAATGCAGGTGAGTACTGATGAGCGTAAGCTGGAATCCCCGGACCGGATCCCACCCGCTGTTGCTCTGCTGCTCATAAACTGTGGAGTGGAGCACTGGCCCACCCTACTCTCCAAATGCTCCACCCCAGGGACCCAAAATACACAATTAACATGGAAGCAATAATTAATTAATAATTAAATCTCTCTGGGGCTGGTAAAAAAACTACTGAGGGTAACCACCCTGCAAAATATAAGGGGATATATACACTCCCTCCATTATTATCCCATGCTTTCTGTCACAATATACACTGAACACTAGCTTCATACATGATAAAAAAAATTGAGCAGGTGAAAATTGGTATTTAACCCCTTTGGTTGTAAGGTCTCAAGATCAAAAACCCATTTCATTTCTCGTGTTCCCATCTCCTTTAGGTTATTCCCTCCTCACCAATCTTTTTCCACTTTCTCAAAAGTGCAGAAAGTAATATTTTTTCTTTCTTTATTGTGACATTCTAAAAAGTGTCTACACACTGAATGTTGTGTAAAACCCTTTTTAATATTTCTAATATGTTCATATAGTCTCTGTTTAAGTTCTTAAAGTGTGTCCTATATCCTGGTATCCACAAGGGCACTCCAACACATAAATTACATTTCTGGCGTTACATGTTATAAAATGTTGTATTTTAAAACATCTGCCATTAGTATGTGAAATAATTTCTGGATACTTTCTAGGTTGTATTAGCTTAAATGTTAAACACATTTTGCATCCATAAAAGCCTGATTTTTGTCTGAGAAAATGACATATTTTTATTATTTTTTTGCCTTTTCTGTGTAACTTTTTTGTTTTAAATTTGGCTAGTAGGGTAGAGGTTACATTTATTCTTTAAATGTATGTAGAATTAAATAATTCTCAATTGTTTTTCGGTCTTTGTGTGCCTCAGTGGGAATTTTTACAGCAAAACATCTTTTTAGAGTTACATTTCTTAGAAAATTTATATCAACATATGCTGAAAACTCCTGGCCGAGCACTTTCTGAGATAGATTGAAAATACCCACATCTATCTTTATTTTTATTTTTATGTATGTTTTCTGAAGTTTTTTTCTTTTGCACAGCCTTTCCTCCTCTTTCCCTCGATATTGAAATCTGTTCTCTTTCTTACCATTTGTCTGTCCCTCTGAATCTTTGGAGGAGGTTTTATCAATCTCTGGTCCCTGTCTAAAAAAGGAGAAGTTACTCCGGCTTCAGACCGGATTTCATATCTATCCTGATCTTTCCTTTGTTCACATGTCCGTGATTCTTCAAAATTACTGTTCCTCCAAAGTGGTTTATCTATATTCCTGTGTGATATTTTATGTGTTTGTGTAATCCCACCTCTATTTTTCTTAACATTGTAAGCCTTTGTGAATTTTTCTTCACTACTAATATTTATCAACCTCTGTTGAATAGTAGACTTTGATGATACATAGTGGTTCTTAGTTTTTACTTCCATATATTTATCTTTTTTTTTTTTTTGTGTGTTCAACAAAATTATGTGTGTATATTTTATTATGAGCTTTCTTATGTCTATAATCTGTAGGCTGTTTTATAGTGTTTAATCTATTATCTTTTTTACCCCTAAGAAACATATTCACGTTTTCACTTTTATTATATCTGACTCCATTTTTTTTTGTTTTGGAAATAATATCGGAGATATGTTCTGTATAATCAGTTCTGTATAATCAGATGATTTGATTTTAAGTTCTTCGCTTATTTCTTTATCTAAAGAAACTGACCTTTTTTTTGATTAATAATAAATTCTATTAAATTATAGGTACAGGTTTCCAAAATGTGATTCCACTTTATCATAAATAAATGACCTGGTTGATTGTAAGTAGGTTTAGGGTTTAATTTCAATTTCCCATTTTTTTAATACAATTTCCCATTTTTTGAATGGCAATTTCCCATTTTTTGAATGGCAATTTCCCATTTTTGTTTGATTTCTTTCATAAATTTTTTTTCTAGATCTAAGAGAATATCTCTTAAATTAGAATTATCTACTTCTCCTTGATTAATTAATACAAGTACTAATTCTAAAATTCGATAGACATCTCTGCCCAGGGATAAAGGTTATTGATAGCTGCTGAATGTTTAGAAAGTAATCAAGGTTTTCGACAATACTACTCTATATATTCTTGTATTTCTGTTTTTATAAGCATTTGCTGGAGGTTTTGTGGCTTCATAGCCATCAAAAAGATATCAAAATTACTACACTATGTTTTGTTTTTTTTCCTATCGTATTAACTATTCGGAAGAAATTTTAGATTGTCAAGGTTGATACAGTGACTGGCCATTTACTTTTTTTTGTTCTATGTATTTTTTGTCACTTTTCGGCACTGTAGAGCACAAACCACTTTTCTTGTTTATTTATTTATAGGTATAATTAGGGGTTACATAGGTTCACACTGCAGCTGGCGAGTGGGTAAAGCGCAGCGTATATTTTCTCCTTTTTGTTTCCAGTATTTAACCACTTGACAATTGTTTTTTTTTCGTTAATAACAGTATTAATATCCTAATTTCTGGTACCTTTGAGGTAGGTCGCCTGAAAAGAAGCAAAGAAGCACCAACTCCAACTGTGGGCATGTAATAATGCGCCCCTTTCTCTGTCAAGGAACACTAAGGAACATGGCATGCCCTCTAGCTAGTGTTCAATGCCATCTAAATAATTACATTTTTTTATCTCCAGATAGTTCCCGCATCTTGACGCTTTCTTCTTCTACCCATTTAACCCAGTAACCTAACTTTCCTTTTTCTGTATTGTGTGCAGAAGTGAATAGACGTGAGGAATAGCCTTGGGAATATTGAAAGTGAGTTCACTTAGACACTCTATTATTGGAGAGGTTTGAGCGCTGTCCCAGAAGAGGTCAGTGTTGTGACAAACAGTGTCAAACTTGCATGTACTGAAAACAAAATCTCTAGGAATTTGCCATCTTTCAGAGGTCCAGTAGTTACGTCAGCAACTTCTATGGGTCTGTCCTCCTATGTTATCATGAGAGTTGCCAATGGGCTTCATCTAAGACTATTGTCAAAATAGAACCCCTAAGATTCAGACAGGGTAGCTTTTTTTTAGGACACCTACAAGCTGTGTTAGTTGTTTGAGAGAATGCGGTTGTGTGTATCCAGGCACTGTCTGCACAGTAAAGGACAGAATGTAATGCACAAGTGGCAATAAATGTATGTAGGGGCACCAACCCTCTGGACAAATATCCAGCTTGCCCAATCACCAGTCCAGGACTGATACCCTTATTCCAGTGCCAACTTGGCTGTCAGTTCTTGGTTTTACGTTTTCTTTGTTAAAAAATATACCAGATATATTCTCGTTAACCAAAAAAAAAGTTCTGTAGCTTTAATGAAGCAGTTATATATGTTGTGTGATTTGTTTGCTTTTTCTCGAGTTCTATATTAAGTCTGTTTCCCTTGCATTACCTTGTTTCCGTGTCTTTCGGTATGTTTAGAGACAGCAGGGTCTCCTCCATGCATGTTGATTTGTTCTTTGGCTGCTCTAGGAATCTTCTGATTTGCCATGAGGTCTTTCTGGGCTTCCAAAGAAAACTGAGGATATGTGTGCATACCACGCATGATGACATCATCACCAACAAAATGCGCACCACTATCTTTAATCACCCAGATTGAAACTCTGACTAAAGTAGGGAAAGATTTCATTTGATAGACAGGACATCATAAATGCTACCGTAAAAAGTGTGATTAGGAATGAGTATTGTTTATCATACCTAATATGATAAGCAGTCGGGATGTTTGTCTACTAGATTGAGCTAAGAATGAGCTAAATGACAGAGCTAGAATGCATACTTTTTGGTCTTATCCTATTCCAGGTGTAAAATAATAGTGTTTTTTTCTTTTATGCTGTCCCAGTTTTCTGTTTAATGACAAAGCCCATACATGTACGTGCTCAAAATGCATTGTTTTCAATGGGTTTAGAGACCGCCCATTGTCCTTAGGGGGTTAAGTTATTGTTTTGCTTTTGTTAAGTAATATTGGTGATATTACACCTAGTAAATATTGTTTGTATCAGCATATATGTCTATTATTGTTCATTCTTCATGTGGTTTGAGTGCTAGCCTCTTTTTTTACGTTGTTGCTATTTATGGTGCTTGGAGGACACCTGTAAGCTTTAGCACCATTGCTCTAAATGTGTTACTCACATTTGGAGTGCAGTTCTGTCTTTCCATTAAAGGAATTATACTGTTCCACTGTCTGTTTGATGATGGTAGTTGTGGTGCAACACTGTCAGCTTCAGTATATATTGATGGGGAGTTATACTGTACCACTTTCAGGCTCAGTATATAATGACGGGAGTTACACTATACCACCCACAGTGACTGGATTACTATTTAATGGACATTATGCTGTACCACCTGCTCAATATATACTGATGAGAGTTCTGCGGTATAACTATCATCGTCTACATCACTCTATAATGATAGGAGTCAAGTTGTACCCCTGTCTGTGTCTGAATCACTGTGTAATGATTGTGTATCACTATCAAGCTTGGGATATATTGATGAGAGTTATGCTGTACCACTATTATTGTCTGGCTCAGTATATAATAATTGGAGTTATGCAATCCAAACATCAGTGTCTGGCTCAAAATATCTATCTATCTATATATATATATAGTAATGGGATTATGCTGTAACACATATATCAGACTTACTAATGTATTTATTCTCACTATGAGGTGCGCCGATAACAGTATGCTAAGTATGTATGTATAATGAGGATTATCGTACACAACCTCTAGCGTGTCAAAGAGTTCTTTTCTGTCCCATTGTCCCTAATGTAACATTTATCTCATACTATTTATTTAGCTACTTTCCTCAAAATAACCTCCGTAAAGGTTAGGTATAAATGTTGTGCTGCAAATGTATCTACTGCATACCAAGGATGTATGTAGTGCTGGTGGAAACTTGGTGATACAATCTGTGCCATAATGACTAGACGGAGCTAAATTATGCTAATTGTGTGGGTTGGGGAGAGTGGGTGGAGCTTTTGCTCAGTGGGTGTGGTAAATTTTCAAGCTGCGCTGCAAAGTGTTCCCTATTTTTTTTCAACTTGGCGACTATACTTTCAATAACTTAGTCTCATTATGCTAAAAACTGTGCTTGTGATTTCCCTTTAAAGTGTACAAGTCATCCAAAAGTATAGATCCACTACAAGAAAAGTATAATGACATATATATATGCATATATAACAATTTATACTTGTCTGAATTTCACCAGCGCTGGTTCCTCAATATGCCTGCATGGTTACTGGGAAAGCGTATGCCCCCCCCCCCTGTCTTTTCTCTGTTGGATCCAAGAATGCTGCAGCCACAATGATCACATAGTTCTGTGACATCATAGAGTGGATCGCATGCAGCCCACCCAGCACCTATTGTTGTAGTTTTTTCCACTATGCCACTTAATGCACTCTAGTTCATATCATCTCTTTATATCCTGGCAAATGCTGGGCCAATGGCCATGTGAGTCTCCATTTTGCAGTGGAGGGGCTGGGCAACCCTTCAACAAGTGAATGCAGTTGATTGCTGCACTCATCTGGACCCATGAAACCAGTGCAATATATTTGGAGGGCTGTTGTTCAGCTAGGGTGAGAGGGTTTATGTTCATATGCTGTGGAGGAGGGCTGAGCGATAGCATTAAGATATGCATGCAAGAGTTTGCTTTTCTGTACCATTTTTTTTTTTCCATTTCTTTTAGCTCCTTTGTATGGTGTTAAAATGTGTACGTTACTATATAGTTGTAGAGTGTGTATTTTATGTAGCACCAAATTCCATAGCGCTGCACAATGGGTGGACTGGACATAACAAGTAGTATGTAACATAACAAATTGACTTGGAGACAACAGGTGAGGAGGGCCCTGCTCAACGAGCTTACACTCTAGAGGTCCCTCACTTTTGCCACCGAAACAGCCCTGACTTGTAGAGGCATGTACTTCACTATTCCTCTGAGGATGTGCTGTGGTATCTGGACCAAGACAGAAGCAGCATATCTTTTAAGTCCTGTAAGTGGCAAGGTGGGCCTCCATGGATGGATCCTGGAGCCAGATGTTCCCCAGGTAAGCAACTCACCCGGCCATCCATGTGATTCATCAGACCAGGCCACCTTCTTCCTTTGCTCCGTGGTTCAGTCCGTGCTCACGTGCCCATTGCAGGTTCTTTCGACAGCGGTTAGCGTGGCCCTTGCGACAGTTGCTCAGATACTTACACCGGCCCATTTTTCCTGCTATAAATATATCAACTTTGAGGACAAAATGTTTACTTGCTGCCCAATATATCCCACCCACTGACAGGAGCCATGATACGATTATCAGTGTTATTCACATCAACTGTCAGTGGTAATAATTATATGGCTGACTTGCTTAAAATAAAGTTTTCCCAGTAATCAGTTAAACGGAAGCACCTAAAAATTGCCGAAAGTGACCCAACCTCCCACCGCGAACATATGTACGCTGTCTCACCATTTTTCCTTATTGGGCTACAGCAATAACCTCATCTACTCCTACTTTATGGGATGACATCTAATCACATTCATAAAATACTGAAAAAATTTGTTAGGAAGTCACTTCCCCTATTCCTTAGAGTACAGCTATTTTTTCCGACAATTGGCAAACATTTCCACTGTGAATGTCTATTTGTATGCACCATTAAGTTTGGACTGAGGCTCTTTGTAGGTATCTTCAGATTTGAATTTTGTTTTTATATTCAAAGGGGCTTTGAGAATATTTATCCGGCAAGTTTCTCTTTTTTTACCATATTGGATATTTTGTCATTTAATGAGTTCCATAGCAGCATTTGCACTGCACCGTAATCAATCCTCACAGCATTCTACGGCCTTGTCTATTTCAGAAACTGGCTGCAATGCCTGCTTTAGTGCATTTAAAAAAAAAAATTTCAGTGGTTCCCGTCGCCAGGTCTCAAACAAAAAAGGTTTTAGCCTGGACATCTCAATTAAAGTTACATTTTTCAGTTAACGCCTTCATGGATGTGCTTAAACAGCCTATGATAAACCATGAACTCTGGTGTTTGACGTACACACTGTTGGCATTTTTTATTTTTTTTTAACCATTTTCTTCTTCCTCACTGACCACATTTGCCTATTGTCCTTGATTAAGTTATTTATCGTTTAAGGCAGCCTTTGTTGTAATGGAGGGTGAGGTTATGGGTAAGAAACCCAGGACAGGAAGGAGTTTAGATAAGGCTAGCCCTTACCAATCAGGCTGATCTCCCCTTCGATTAAATTAATGTTTTTCTTCTCCAAAACCAATCAATTGCGAAAAAAGAATGGACGACAGGTGAAAAAAGACAAGGCAACTCATCCACCATTGATTTTTAACCACATTTATTTTAACAAACATCAGATCTTAAGATGAGCTGGAAGCAGCAACTGCAGCTCTTTTGGGTTTTGGTGTTGTGCCCTCACGGAACCCATTTCTGTAAGAAAAGAAAAATATGAAGTTAAGCAACTTTAACAAAAAAAAGTACCCAAGAGCATTTTTAGATCCGCTTATCTCAGTCACAAACTGAAATCACTTAAGAACTCATATGTTCAGACATTTGTTTTTGAAACATCATCGATAAGCATGTAGGGTGGATGGATCCACGAGTATCTGTATATTACAATATTAAAGGTATTGGAAATAAGCCTCAGCTGTATTCCACATACATGTAGCAATAATGCAAGAGACAAGGATGAAGTTGTCAGCCTTTTTGGAACTACACCAGAAGGGCCCTCCGTAATGAGAGACCCAGAACTAAAGTGTGTATTCACAGAACATCACGTCTGCAGTCACTGACTTCACTATGATGCACTTAACCAAGATGAGCTACTTTTAACAGTTAACGTATGGCAAAAATCTAAGGCAAGGTCTCTGAACATAGCAAATTAACTCATTAAGACATTTTAGCATATGTAAACAATCACTAGCTGTCTTCTCAAATGCCCTCCACAGAAATGTGAGTTTCATAGTCTGTTCTAACAGAATATTCCATAATACTGGAATTTTAACTTGAAGAAAAAAAATTGAATCAGAAGGTAAAAGCTTCTCATTGAACAGACATGAACATGTCTTACTGCAACACAAAACCACACCAAAGTACTGCCAAGCACAACATTTTCACAAACTTTGAACAAATTGTGTGTGAGCAGAAGAACAGGAATTTCACTCGACTATGTCCTACATCTTGCAGGAGTCTGCATTAAAGGATGCTAGCCAAGCAAGCCACTTGTTTCATATTCAAACACCACATTTATACTGAAGTTGGTATCTGTCATCAGTTTGCATAAGGAAAAAGCCACACAACTTTAAATACAAAGCATTTGGCGCCAAAATTCAAGATATGAAAAAGGAGCCATAACGCAAGCACCAAGAGACCACCCAAGTAGCGGTGAAAGCTTAGTGTAATCCAGTTAGCAAAACATTAAGAATTAAATCTGTTTAGCAGATAGAGAAACTTAACTTGTCCTTTGATAAATCAATCCACACAAAACACTAACAGCACAGAAGTTTGAAAACTTTTTTTCTCACTAGATTGTGTGATGCTTACCTGAACCGACGGTAGACAACCTTAAGATGCCTCATACGACCGGTGCCAGTGGTGTTGCGTCTCTTGGCCTTAGCGCTCCAGTTATCTAAAATGAAATTCAGGTTGAATTGTAAATAAAAGTTCAAACTTCAGCTGCCTTTGGCTTCAAGTTCCCACATTACCATACAACAATGTAGAAACAACTACAGCTTTAGGTTTACAGTCTTGCCATAAGGATTACTTTGAGTACTTAAAACATCCCACAGAGCTCCCCGGCTCTTAAACCACATGCTTCATAGGCAAGTAGTTCTCCAGTTTTCCATACTACGTCACCTACATCTTTAATAGTTGCTCATACTCTGAACGAATAAAGTCAGAGCCTTTCAGAATAATGATTATGTGTAAGTGTTAATACCCACTGTATATGGACATAAAACTTAACTTATAAAACGCAAGCATCCTTAGAGATGATATTCATTGGCGAATGAAAGACATGCAGTCACAACTAGCCCCCTAAATCTTGGTTTGCAGTGTTACAGAACAGGTTTCTTCTTTTTTACACTAGGAACTCACACTTTCTCTTGCGCTTAGCTGGGTAACCACACTTTCCACAGGTGGACTTCTGCAGATGGTATGCCTTAGATCCACAGCGACGGCACAAGGTGTGCGTCTTGTTCCGGCGTTTACCGAATGACGATGTTCCCTTCGTCTAAAAACAAAAATGTGTAAGAGCATACAGTCAAATACCAAAGTACCCAACAGGCATATAATAATAACACACAGATACAGCATTTACCTCAGTTTAAAGAGCGAAATCATGAAATGTCATATGTTCAGACATTTATTATTATCAGCATCATTGATAAATGCAGTCCATGTAGCAAATAACCCCACTCTACAGTTTGATGGCTTCTACTGCTTGTGCTGGGGGATGCATAACGTCTGGCACAGCAATAACACATGGGGGCAAGCATAGGGCTTTCCCGGCGGGAATGTATGAGGCCAAGGCGCGCACTTTAATAATATAGACACACAAACATCTCCTAGAAATACATTTATTCCGGCTCAAACCCATAAGCACAGCCTCGCTGAACATGTTATTTCATCAAATATAAGCAAATAACATGCAGTAAATTAAAACATAACGACAACGCTGGGAACCATTACTTTTTAAGCACGCTGACGGCCCGGCATCTACTATTTCAACCATAGAGAAGATTCAAGGCCCTCAGGCCGCCCCTAGTAAAATCGCTTATAATGCAGCATCCTCAGATCATACAGGGCGGTGTGCACTCGGAATAACATGTCCAGCAAGCAACCAGAACTCTCGGACTCTAACAGGACAAATTAAGGACGGATGATACCGGATTGTATTTTGAAGAGCAACACGACACTCACCATCTTCCCCAGCGGCCGATACGACAGAGACCGGAACTTTACAACTACATCCGCTATATCGTGGAGAACTACTTCCGGGTGTGCGTCAGTCGGCAGGCTGCGCACACGCACTACCGTGCTATCATTCTCGCCATATTTGATAAGGGCAAGTGTTTGGTTCTGTTGAGTATATTAGTTATATTTGTAACATTTGTGTTGATGCTCGCAGCGTAACATGAAGGATTTTCTATGGTTATGATATGGAAGCACTTTGCTGGTGTCAGTATTCTAAATGGAAGATGGAAATATTTACCTAATTTTTGGAGTTTGAGTACAGTGATAATGCATTTATTTAACTTCTATAGAGTTCTATCATGGCCACCCTCTTAATTTTTAGGGGTCATTACCAGCGATATATATATATATATATATATATATATATATATATACTATAAAATATAAGCAAATAACATATATATATACAAACCAAAGGGAGCGGCTGCACACGCAGAAATATTGTAAATATACACAGGCTTTTATTTTCCTGGGTACTCCAAAAATAGCCAGATATACGTAACCAAAGAAAAATGGGCACTCACGGGTCTTTGTAGTAAAGTGCATTAAACACTAGTTTATTTCAATCAGCACAGCCAACGTTTCGGACCACCTCCGGTCCTTTCTCGACCATTTTTCTTTGGTTACGTATATATATATATATATATAAATATATATAGGGTAGTAGAAGTATTATTAATCACTCATCTACAGACACCAGACAAGCCAGAAGGCTTGTTTTTCCCTCAGAATTCTCATGGTGCTGTCACAGCCACAAGGGATTCTGGGTAGGCGCATGCAAATAAGGCTAACAATTATCACATTTTACCTTTATATCCACTTTTAGACAAAACTCGGGAAGAGGTGCAATAGCCAGATCACCGCTCATTGACAGCTGTTTCCTCCTTCGTGGAACTCATCAGTATGAGGTTGTGATAGTGGCTTAAAAGTTGAGGCTTGGGTAGCTAAGAAATACCATTACATAAGTTATGGTGGGTAAAAGGTGATATATATATATATATATATATATATATATATATATATACCGTATTTGCCCAAATATAGGCCGCACTTCCCCCCCCCCACTTTAAGTCTTTAATTAGCCTGTATTTGGGGTCTAGCGCAGGAATGCGCAATTTGTATCGCCCGACGCCCGGGACATGCAGTTCCAGGCGGCGGGCAGGCAGCAGGTTTAGGATACAGATCCCCTGCAGCGGTGCAGGGGACCTGCATCCTACTCTCCGATGCGCTGAGACAGCCTCCCCTGTCAGCACTTTCCACGGGGGAAGTGCCAGCATAGGAGGTTGTCTAAGCGCACCGTGCAGACGTTCACCGGCTGCGGCGATGCACGTAAACAACCACCGCTTGTGGCATGTCTGCTCGATGTGCTTTAACAATATCCCTTGCCGGGAATACCCACGATGTACGTTAACAATCTTTCTTGCCGGCACCAAGTTGTATATATGTACTGTGTATATGCCCCCTGCCGGCCCCGCCCGACCCTGGGGAGTCTGCACTGGTAAGTCTGGGGGGGGAGCACATTTTGAGGGCAGAGTGGCAGCATATCTCGGGAGGGGGGGCACATCTTGGTGGCAGAGTGGCGGGCATATCTCAGGAGGGGGGCACATCTTGGGGACAGAGTGGCAGCATATCTGGGGTGGGCAGAGTGACAGCGTATATATTCCATTGTGTATTTTTTACTAAGAATATTTTTTCTTAAAAAAAGCACCTAACTTTTTGGGTGCGGCCTATATTTGAGCCAATACGGCCAATACGGTATATATATACAGGGCCGGCCTTAGGGGTGTGCGACCTGTGCGACCGCACAGGGCGCCATGGTAGCAGGGGCGCCTGCCCGGGACTTAACTTAAAACATCGGGGTTTTTTTGTTTTTGTTTTAACTTTATTTAACATCATTCATGTTAAATAGAGTTTAAAAAAAACCAAAAAAAAAACCCGATGCTTTAATCTAAGTCCCGGGCAGGGGCGCCGAGCGGTTGCTCGTGAAGTTCTCAGCAACCGCTCGGCGCCCCTTACTCTCCTTGACTCCGTCGCGGTGCCAGCATCTCATGTTGAGCGCCGGACTATTCCGGCGCTCAACATGAAATGCCGGCAGCGCGGCAGAGCGAGAAGACGGATGCCTCCCGGTCTCACCGCAGGACTCCGGCAACAAGTTAAGTGGGGGGGTGTAGTTTGAAGGGGCAGAGGGGGGGGGGTTGTAGTTTGAAGGGGCAGAGGAGGGGTGTAGTTTGAAGGGGCAGAGGGGGGGGGTTGTAGTTTGAAGGGGCAGAGGAGGGGTGTAGTTTGGAGGGGCAGGGGGGGTGTAGTTTGAAGGGGCGAGGGGGTTAGTTTGAAGGGACAGGGGGGGTAGTTTGAAGGGGCAGAGAGGGGGGTAGTTTGAGGGGGCAGTGAGGGGGGGGCGCCAGAGGAGTAGTCCGCACAGGGCGCCACAACGCCTAAGGCCGGCTCTGTATATATATTGCCAATGTTTAGAAATAATCATTATGTCAATAGCATACGCAGGAAAATAGGTAATATAGAGAAGTAATGGTTTTGATTCAGTCCTGTTTAGTATAACATGGTGTAGGGGGTGATGTAGGACGTGGCATGGTGCCTGTACCAGAACAACATCTTAACTTGTGGGACTCAAAGCTGCAGTTAGTGGGTTTTGTGTGACAGTAACAATTTTAAGCCACTGTCCCATTGTCCTGGGTAACTATCCCACTGGCCAGGAATCGGGCGGTGAAAGCATGGGCTGGTTGGGGAGATCCAGTGAAGTAAAACATCAGTGGAGGGATATGCAGTCTGTCAACATGTATATCATTAAGTTCTCACTGTTTGCTTACAATTTGCTAGTCTTCTCCAGTTTTCATATAATTGCTTTTTGCACAGAAGGACTGCATAGCATAATTGAGTGAATCTGTTAAGGTCTTTATTACCCATATTGTACCCTGTGTAATATCATTCATGACATACTATTAACAAGGACAATCTCTTTTCTTTTCTCTCTGCCAGCATGCATTTGAATAATTTCCTATTATTTGTCTGGTTCTCCTTTACAAGTCTTGTCCACTTTTGACCTTCTTTCCATTTATACAGAAGGACAGTAAGCAGAAGACGAAACATCATCGAGGGAATATTTTTCTGGATGAGGTTGTGTGAGGCCTCATTCGGTATGGTTCCGTGTGAGGCTTCATTCAGTGTGGTTCCATAGTGTAATGGTTAGCACTCTTGACTTTGAATTCAGTGATCCAAGTTCAAATCTTGGTGGAACCTAATGTTTCTTGATAAGTTCTAACCATGCTTTAGCTTACAGCAGAAGGAGGGAATCACAAACAAAAAGTCAGTTCTTACCTGTTGGCATGCTCTTAAACAAACCAAATCTTCCACCTTGTTGCTGTTTTTGCTATTGCTCACACAGTGAAAAATCTAGTCTTACCCTGTGTAATATCATTCATGGCATACTATTAAACATCTTGAACTTTCCAAAGACGTTTTATGAGTGTGTTTCTCAGATCGTATGATGTACCAATAATGCAAATGAAAAGTTTCTACCCCCACCTGGGGGGTGGAGCCATGACATAGCACGCGCTCGTGCCACGCTCGCGGCAACGGAGTCTAGGGTGCGATAGGCCCAGCAAACCCTGCGGCGTAACGAGAGTCTGTCGGATTGCCGGCTTTATAATACCTGCTGCCGCCACTGCTACCGCCGCACATACCGGGACCGCTGGGACTTCCACACTGCTGTTGCTGTGGCTGAAGCAGTTATTGCTGCGGCTGTCATCGCCGCAATTGCCGCGGCCACTATCGGAGCCATACTCAAGGCTGCTTGCACAATACTGCACCCGTGGAGGTGGGATTTCTTTTTTGTTTTGTGATCGGGAGCTATACGAAGAGAGCTGCGGTCTGGCCCGGTAAAGCAAGGATTCACCTGCGGGGGTGGACGGCTGTATGACGCGTGTGCGGGTTGAGGCCTGAATTAATAACTTCAACCTCAATATATGCTGACATAGATATCTGACAGACACCTGGAAACGAATACATTCTTCAGATAAGTGGATTTTCTCTTTTTTTCATTTTTTTTTAAATTTATTGCCGAATTACTGGATATTCTGTGGTTAATTTTCTGGACAACATCTGATATTTCTTATGGACTGTTAGTGTGGTATTTTCTCAACAACCCTGTGATATATGTGATAACCAGCATTTATTATTACACATAAGCTATATATGATATATTACTCAAACAGCACTTACTCTATTGAATTACGTAAGAAGGAAAGATTCATCATTATTACACATAAGCTATATATGATATATTATTCAAATAGCACCTATTTTATTGAATTACGTAAGAAGGAAAGATTCATAAGCACAAAATAGAGTGCTATTTAGTTAAAGACACCTCAGTAGGAAGAAGAAAAAAAAAAAAAAAGAAAAGGCGAGAAGGGGGAAGAGAAAAAAAAGGAGAAAAAAAAATAAAAAATAAAATATGGCGGCAAAAATGCCCTCTGAGAAATCGCTTAGAAGAGAGAAAAGGGACGAGAAAAAAGACAAACCTGAGAAAAGATTATCCTTTTTTTCCCCACCACAAGCCTCTAAACTCGAGAATGAAAGATCAGTATTGGAACAAACATTGAATACAAGCCCTGGGGAGGAAGAACATCAAAAAATCAATTCAGCTCCCGCAGGAGATTTAACCCCCGTAATTCAAGAACAACTTAAAATGGCGCTGGATGATCAATTTGAGAAAATAAAATCGGAAATACAAATACAGATGCAGGGAATAAGATCTGACTTACTATCCGTTGCCACACGGGTGGAAAAAAAAAAATGGAGAAACTAGAAAACTTAATTATACAAGACTTGTCTCACCAAGATAACATTACACAGAATACTACAAAAATAGAGGCTTTGGAATTGAAAATAGCAGATTTTGAAGACCGTGCAAGACGAATTAATTTGAGAATAAGAGGAATCCCGGAGAGTTTAACAAATGACGCTTTAGAAAAGTTTCTTAAAGACTTATTCTCAAAATTGGGGATTACTCAAGAAGCCCATATACCTATATGGGAGCGTTATTACAGACCCGCAAAAGCATCAGATTTGCCCTCGGAAATACCCCGTGATATTTTGATGGGTTGTGCAAACCTTCAAACCCGAGAGAAGATTCTAAGAATGTATAGAGAAAATCCATTGTCAGAACCGTATAATAAAATCAAAATCCTTCCAGATCTTTCTTACCTTACACGATCAAGAAGACGGCAGTACCCGCATCTTACAACCATTTTGAGGAAAAAAAATATCCGATATAGATGGACATTCCCGACCAAAATTACGCTTACATATGAATTTAAAACTTGGACTCTCGATACACCTGAGAATTAGGAGAAATGGTTACAAGAGAAAAGAATAAATTGACTTTTTTTTTTCTTTTTTTTTGTTTTTTTTTCCTGATTTAGGACACCGTAAAAACACGACATTAATATTATAAGCAATATACAAGTGATATTAATTTTTGACACGAATATTTCGAACTATTTAGTAAGTAGCTAAGATGACATAATTAAATTAATTTGGATTTAGTGCACTTTACGAGGTATATTAGGTATTCCACTTGAATTTATATGTCATAATTCTATATGACAAAATATGTTTTTTGTAAAACTAAAACTTTTTTTGCACTATTTTATTTTGAATTTATGGAGGACTAATAGTAAGCGTTTGCTTACATAAAAATAGACACATATTGAGTGGACACATTAAGTTAATGGAAGTAGCTAGGACACAGCTTCTACAGATACACACTCGTTTAAATCTAAACGATGGTGTCACGTACCTATACCCCGAAACTTGAAGAACCGCAACTTCACCCTGGGAGATACCGAATGGGAAGGCCCAAAGGGAACACCCAGGGCCGAAGAGATATTGAGCAGCCATAGGACAGGGTACAGGCAAAATAATATAGGCAGTCTCTGAGGAGTAGATGGCAGTAGCGTGGACAGTGAAGGTAGCACCGGAACTGCAAAACGAAGTGAAGAAATCAAGCCAGGATTCGGTACACGGAGGAGTTACTCAGACAAGCCAGGATTCGGTACACGGAGGAGTTACTCAGACAAGCCAGGATTCGGTACACGGAGGAGTTAGTCAGACAATCCAGGATTCGGTACACAGAGGAGTAAGTCAGACAAGCCAGGATTCGGTACACGGAGTAGTAAACAAAGCAGGCGCAGCTATCAGCACATCAGACTCCAAGACCACACAAGGGTAAAGTGCAGCAGACCAGCAGGCTTTTTAAATTAGGAGCCACACCAAGCCACGCCCCCGGAACTGCACTGGAGATTGCTCAGGCAGCAACACCCCCAGTCATCTCCCAGCCTGGGCACGCCCCCTCCTATGACTGACACGTAGGTTGCTAGGAGATATGTGGCTAGAAGCAGCTACACTAGTTTTGCTGTTATGCCGCAAATACGAGGAACGGCGCCCTGACAAGGATTCTCCGGAGAGGTAAGTTGTGACAGATGGTTCATTAAATTTTTTTTATTTTTTTTTTTTTATTTTTTTTCCTGATTTAGGACACTGTAAATACACGATATTAATATTATAAGCAATATACACGTGATATTAATTTCTGACACGAATATTTCTAGCTAATAGTTATTTAGTAAGTAGCTAGGACGAGATAATTAAATTAATTAGATTTAGTGCACTTTAGGAGGTATATTGGGTATTTCACTCGAATTTATATTACATAATTTCTTATGATGAAATATGTTTCTTGTAAAACTACATTTTTTTATTTTTTTTTTCTCTGCACTATTTTATATTGAATTTATGGGGGATTAATAGGAAACGTTTGCTTACATAACAAATAGACACATATGGTCTGGACACATTAAGCTAACTGAAGTAGCTAGGACATATAGCTTTGACAGATACACACTGGTATACTTATTGGTCACATTAAGTTAATTGAAGTAGCTAGGACATATAGTTCCCACAGATATACACAGGTCTAAATTTAAATGATGGTTCATTATTTTCTACATTATATATATATATATATTTTTTTTCTCCTTGTTCTCTTCGGAATCAATACGGGCATATTTATATTTAGTTAATAACTTATACCTAGACTCCAATTGCCATCTGCTTGATGGCACTAATTATCCGCACTATGAGAGGGGAGAAACGGTGCGGATGTAGGCAGATACATCGGTGGATATTATTCCTACTAATTTGTCTATTGTTTTTAAATGTTGTTTTGTTGTTTGGTGGATTCCATGTTTATACTATACAAAAGATACACAGTGTAAGACTCATTGGGAGAATAAGTAAGATTGTTAAACTAATTAAGGATGATTAGATTTGGTACGATAAACACCCAAGGCCTTAACTCGACCCAAAAAAACCATATAGTATTACAAAGGTTATGGGAAGAAAAAATAAATATATGTTTCCTTGCGGATAATATTATTCTAAGAAATCAGAGATTTCCGCATTCCATACAGGCATCAATAAAAACAAAGAAAAAAAGAGGTGTCGCCATATTATTCTCCAATGATCTGGACTTAAAATTTAAATATGTAGAAACCGATTCCGATGGGAGATATATTATAGCTATTGTTGAAATTAATAATATATTATTTACACTAGTAAATGTATATGCACCTAATACCTCTCCAGCTCGCTATTTGACTAACCTACTAGGAAAAGTTCAGAAGGTAAAACAGGGTTTCTTAGTATGGATGGGAGACTTCAATTGCATCCTAGACCCCCACCTAGATAAAATGTCTTCAAAAAGAACCATTAATGATCGAAATCTTCTTCTACAGGCACAAAGATTCCAAGCTTTGATAAAATCGCATGCGTTATTTGATATCTGGAGAATGGCTCACCCTATAGAAAAAGATTTCACATGTTTCTCTAAAAAACATAATTCATATTCCCGTATTGATTTAATTTTGGGAGACTGTAGTCTAGCATTAAAAGCTAAAAATATTAAAATACATGAAATAACATGGTCTGATCACAACCTAGTAACTATGGATTTGGAGGAGAATGGGGAAAAACTTAGAACAGATTGGAGATTGAACCACAAACTAATGGAAAAACCAGAAGACATCGAATATATAAAAAAACATCTCATCTTTACTTTATTGAGAATGATGTGGATAACATCTCAGCCCTAAGTCTCTGGTGTGCGTTCAAGGCAGTTATAAGGGGACATTTCATCAAATTAGGAGCATATGCGAAAAAAAAAGCGGAAGCTAAAATATCCGACATATATATCACCCTTTCCCACCTTAATAAACTCAATAAACAGAATCCCTCTAAAAATACGGTTATGAGAATTAAAGAAACAAATGATGAAATTAATCACCTATTACTGGAGAATACCAACAGAGCCTTGATGACCATGAAATCAAAAAGATACTATAAAGGAAACAGGGCAGATAAAATGTTATCCAATCAATTGAAAAAGAAAAGGGAAGATAAGATGATTACTAGAATTATATTTAAAGGAAAAACATTACTTGCCCCCAATGAGATAGGCCATGCTTTTAATGAATTCTATGAAGAGCTATATAATTTGCCAAATAGATCTATAGAATTAGATGTAAAGAACTATCTCTCGGAAAGAACACTTCCTAAACTCCCTAAACATGTTTTGGACAATTTAAATGAGAAAATATCTTTAGATGAGGTTCATAAAGAAATACATAGATTACAGGGAAAAAAATCCCCGGGACCAGATGGTTTCGATGCAACATTTTATAAAATATTTATTGAGGAGATCTCACCATGTCTAGTCCGAGCCTTTAATGATGGTATGGACAAGGGGGCGCTGCCTGAAGAATTTCTGAGAGGTAATATTACACCAATACTTAAAGCAGGGAAGGAACCTGACAAGATAACTAGTTATAGACCTATATCCCTTTTAATTATAGACGCAAAAATATATGCAGGTATACTAGCTCAAAGATTAAACATAGTGTTACCGCAGCTGGTCCATACAGACCAAGTTGGATTTATTAAAGGACGTTCTGCATCTAACCATATAAGAGCATTATTAGGAATTTCTGAAGAGAATATACAAACTAAAATTCCTCAGTTGACCCTATCTTTAGATGCTGAAAAAGCTTTTGATAGGGTCAACTGGAGATATTTAGCAGAAACTCTGAAAGCATTCGGGATAAAAGGCAAGATTCATCAAGCAATAATGGCCCTTTATAAGAATCCGAGAGGTAGAGTTATTGGGTCAGGAATTAAATCCAACTGGTTCCCGCTGTCTAAGGGGACAAGACAAGGTTGTCCTCTTTCTCCACTGCTCTATGTCCTATCCTTAGAACCCCTCGCAAGAGATATTAGAAGTAGCCCTGGGATAGTGGGCTGTGGAGAGGGAGAAACACAAAAAATCAAACTTTATGCAGACAACATATTACTTACAATTAAAGACCCAGTGAATTTAGTGAATCAGATTATGAAGCTAATACATCAATTCAGTTTTATTTCTAATTATAAACTAAATATAAATAAATCAATAGTGCTATCATCCTACCTCAATGAAACACAAAAGAAAGAAATAGAGAGAATTGGTTTCGGATGCACCAATGAAACCTTAGTATACCCAGGTGTTAAAATCACAAATACTCCAAATACATGGGTTGAAAAAAATCTACTTCCCATGATTAAAGAAATGAACTTATCCTTTAAAAAATGGCGAAACCTATTTATCTCCTGGTGGGGGAGGATAAATGTTGTGAAAGCATATATCCTATCTAAATTTATATATTTGTTCAGGATGATCCCACTGAACATACCCCACAGCTGGTTGGACCTAATCCAAGGCTCTATAAACCGATTTATCTAGGGAGGTAAGAAACCGAGATTAAATGCAAAATTGATTACAAAAAATAAAGAGCAAAGTGGACTAAGTGTCCCCCTAATCCAAGAATAATCACAGGCAGCTTTACTAATGCAAGCCTGTATATCTCAGAGAAAGGAATCTATTCAGGAGCCTTGGGGTGAGATCACAAAAAATATCCTTTTAAAGATTTACAAACTTTCTTTTGGATTTCCTATAAGAGCGACGGAATTAATGCCAACCATAAACAGTTTAGTCTTCAGACATTTATACATGAATTGGATCTGGATAAGAAGTAAGGTAGGTCTTAAAGACAAGATAATAGTGGATTTACCGTTATATATTATAGAAAATCTAATGGACAATATAAATCTAAAAATTTGGATACAAAGAGGTGTTCATAGAATAAAAGATCTAATCAATGGCTCGAAGATAAAGTCCCTCTCTCAGCTTCAATCAGAATTTAATCTACCAGCAGGCGAAGCATATAATTACTTAAGAGTTAAAAGTTTTCTATTAAAATTGATAAATTGGAATCAAAATTTGAAAGCACAAAAACTCTTATGCGACTTAGTTGAAGGGGAATCACTTTGATAACGTTACTTAAAAAGGAGTATATCCCTCCAGCAATTAAAAAATGGGAGAGAGATTTAGATATCACAATTAAATTAGAAGAATGGAATAAATCATTGTACTTATCATATAAAAATATACATTGCTTGAATTTAAATGAGATGCAATATAAACTGATGAACCGGTGGTACTTAGTCCCTACAACACTGGCAAAAATGTCGCCTAACAATTTGACGAACTGCTGGAGATGTGGGTACTATAAAGGAGACATTCTCCACATATGGTGGAGTTGTCCTTTGATAAATAGAATTTGGCGAGAACTATCTAATAAGCTCATTAAATTATATGGATCACACTGGGGACTAACACCAGAAAGAGCCCTACTACACATAAACTTACCCAAAATATCTATTCAGGAATTGCAGTTTTTACTACATGTGTTAACAGCAGTTAAAATAAATGTATCCAGAAATTGGAGAACCTCAGACCCAATTAGTTGGATAAAAATAAAATCTCAAATTTTGCATCAATGTTATATGGAAAAATTGCTTTTGTTACATGATAGAGGGAACAAATTTGGGTCAGTAGCCTGGGAAAATTGGATAAAAACTCTACAACAGGAGTGTCGAGGTGCGGCCCGCGTGAGATCGGCAGCCAGGATCACAAGAGCCCTGCTGCTTACTTGTGGGAGGGTCTATTCTCTGCTCCAGTCCTGCCTCCTCTGTGGGGAGAACGAGGGAGGCTGCGCCCCCTGCTGAAGTCTGTGAGCGGCATCGAGAGCTGTAGAGCAGGTAAGGGGGTGGGGGAGGTTGTGTGAATGAGTATGTCTGATTGAGGGAATGAATCTGTGAATGAATGAATTTGTGTGTGTGATAGCATGGAGGTGTAAGTGCTGGAACCTAGGCAAGATGGGACTGTGATTGCTATTAGCAATCACACTCCTATCATGCCAAGTCAGCCAGTACATGCTGAAACCTGGCTAGCTGCCCCCCTTGTGTATTGATGCTGCCAGCAGTATGGGGTCTGCACCAGCATGTTTTGGCTGACTTGTGATGATAGGAGTATGATTGCTAACATCTAACAGCAATCTGCTAACAGCAATCACAGTCCCATCATTTACTGGTTGCCTGGGTATAAAAATAATGTGTTTGCTGTTAGCAATCACACTCCTATCATGCTAAGTCAGCCAGTACATGCTGAAACCTGGCTAGCTGCCCCCCTTGTGTATTGATGCTGCCAGCAGTATGGGGTCTGCACTTACAGCCACCCTGTACCAGCATGTATTGGCTGACTTGGGATGATAGGAGTGTGATTGCTAACAGCTAACAGCAATCTGCTAACAGCAATCACAGTCCCATCATGCCTAGGTTCCAGCATTCACTGGTTGCCTAGGTATAAAAAGAGTATGTTTGCTGTTAGCAATCACACTCCTATCATGCCAAGTCATATCGTTTATTTATCGTTGGTTACACACTAAAATTGGACAAAAAATACAATGCCCAGCCAACCAGTACATGCTGGAATCTGGGTATGCCTGAGATTGCTGTTAACAATCATAATATATAATTTTTTTTTACAATTTTAGTGTGTAACTTACTTTTATTAAAATTTGTGGGGGGTCACTGAATTTTCGGTTTTGGTCCAGAATTTTCATTTTAGTGCATCCCTAAAATAAATAGAACTATTTTATTTTTACTTTTCCAGAATCCTGAATTTGTAGGCCCAAAAATCCTGGAAATCAGTGAGAGGAAAAGTAAAGGTTTTGTGTCATTTACTTTATTTTAATCTGCATATCTTATTAAAGGCCGTATTTTCTCTCAGTGAAAAATGAGTGCGGCCCTCGCACGTATACAATTCTGATGAAGTGGCCCACTTCAGAAAAAACTTGGACACCCCTGCTCTACAAGAAGGTAAAATGGATTAGTAAAGATTAACAATCTTTCATCTTTCTTTTCTGCAGCCTTACCCCCGCAGAATGAAAGATATAGAGCCTTAATAATATCCCAACAGAGTAAATAACACACTGATATGAAGAAGTAGCATTGCCCTCCTATTTTGTACTTTTAATTTTCTGTATTATGCGGCAATAGTTTTTTTTGTCGCTTGGAATCCAAAACTGCATGCTGTAATGGTTAGCACTCTGGACGCTGAATCCAGCAATCCGAGTTCAAATCTCGGTGGTACCTCATCTTTAGCCTTAACGTGCTTGCACACTACCTTCCTTCACAAATCACAAGAGTAGAATGACCAAGAAAAGCTTCTTCTTACCCTGTGTAATATTACCCATGGCATACTAATAAACCCTCTTGAACTTTCCAATGATGTTTTGTGAGTGTTGCTCAGATCGTATTATAAACCATGAAACATCATGTAACAGTTTCAGTCTTTGGATACATGTAAAATGAAGACATGGTTAACATGTGACTTCAGGTTTCAATGTCTATAACATTTGGCCCAGTAGAGGAAGCGCAAGGACAATCTCTTTTCTTTTCTCTCTGCCAGCATGCATTTGAATAATTTCCTAATATTTGTCTGGTTCTCCTTTACAAGTCTTGTCCACTTTTGACCTTCTTTCCATTAATACAGAAGGACAGTAAGCAGAAGACGAAACATCGTTGAGGGAATATTTTTCTGGATGCGGTTGTGTGAGGCCTCATTCATGTATGGTTCCGTGTGGGGTTTCTTTCAATGTGGTTCCATGGTGTAATGGTTAGCCCTTTGGACTTTGAATCCAGTAATCTGAGTACTTTCCACAGCAGAAGGAGGGAATCACAAACAAAAAGTCAGTTCTTACCTGTTGGCATGCTCTTAAACAAACCAAATCTTCCACTTTTGCTATTGCTCACACAGTGAAAAATCTATTCTTACCCTGTGTAATATCATTCATGGCATACTATTAAACATCTTGAACTTTCCAAAGATGTTTTATGAGTGTGTTTCTCAGATCATATGATGTACCAATAATGCAAATGAAAAGTTTCTCATTGTTTGCTTCTACTTTGCGAGTCTTCCCCGGTTTTCACTATTTTTCCTATTTTCACACGTACTGGAAGCTAAAAGACTAAACAAAATCTGTTGGTTATATTTTGGCCCTGTTGTTTGTTGCTCTGCCCCAGGCCATGTGTTTTGCTAAGATTTGTGTGAGGTTCCA